>JBAMJV010012149.1:0-93693 GCA_037951105.1 Echinarachnius parma
CCCATAGTTTCATTTTTTTTTTGGCAAGCATAGCAAGAACACACATTGAAATAATATATTGGCATTATATTTAAATAATTTTGAATGTCTGTATTACATTTTTAAGTGAAATTATAGCAAAATTGATATGATAAAATCAGCTACGCTTATGCGCATGTGTAAAGTTTTCTATCGAATTCTGAAGTCAAGATGCATTGTTTGGTCGTAACAAGTACACGGATTATTATTGAACAGAGTAATAAACACCCCATTACCTCGGCGATTAAAATATTTGTTAGATTTCAAATTATGTTGTGATGTTGCGTGAAGAGCATTTGTTCGACACATTTCTGTATCAGCATAAGGTACTGGATTACATGAATACTTTTTGTTTATAAGTCGGAAGAACTTGGTGTAGGTAATTGAGCATCTGTTTGAAGTTCATTGTCATTAATTTTTAAGAGTTTATTTTATGCATTTACATGCTCATAATCGGAGCCTTGAGCGACCAGAGGTGACCGATTAGATGCCTTGGTCGATAAAGCGTTATCTTTGTGGTCGCTATACACATATTTATAGGTGCGTCGGTACCCAAAAGGGGTGGTCGCTGGTCGCGTTAGGCAGGTGGTCGCATTACGCAGGTCGCTTAACACATGATTTTTCACGGGGGGACCAGAGAGCGGTCGTTATGAGCAGGTGGTCGCTATAGACAGGTGGTCGCATTAGCAGGTTTGACTGGACATTTTTATGTAATTACTATTACTTGTAACAGCGCTTAGAGACCATGTATTAAGCGCTTTATAAATGCAAGCTGTTATTATTTATCATTATTATTCATTTCATGGTTACCATATCAACATTATATGTCAATTGCATTTACTTTTTGTTATTCATGTCCAATAAGATAGTATAAAAATGTCACCAGACTGTGTTAAAATTGAACATTGTCAAAAACTTTGTAAGTTAGTGTGGGAGTAGTAGTACAAAGAATGATTTATTATTTGGATTTGTAAGGTTGAATAAGCCGAGTTGAATGTAAAAAGCTACTAGGTGCAATGCAAAACAAAAAATAAAACAATTGGAGACGGAAATATAAATCATACATACCACGCCATTAACAATGAACAATACAAAATGGAAAACGATGATAGCATTATATTGCAGTTGTAATAACATGCCCCGATTGTTATCATTCACAAGCATAATTACATTAGCGCAATTATTTCCGATGGATTTAACTCTACAGATTTTCTCTTCAATACGAGGAGCTCCCTCCCATCACGGACAACAATCATTCCTGATGTCGGCATGATAATGTCGCAATCATCACATAAACCAGAAAACTCATACGCATCATCAGAATCATAATCATCATCATCACCATCATCATTATCATCATCACCACCATCATCACCACCATCATCACCACCATCAGGAATGACAATCACCTCTGATCTCTCTTGATGATCCTCGCCGGAAAACACATCAATCACAGCCATCTTACGTCCCTTATCCCAGTGCACCACGTATAGGTCATCTGTCAGAGGGTCGATGACACAATTAAGGATCACATTACTGTGCGTGATCGTTCTCTTTAATCCCTGCATGCCGATGACTAGAATTCGATTTCGATGTGAATCATGAAGACTAGCTATGTAGGGCTGCGCGATGATGTCACCTGATGAAAGTACACCGCGCATCTCCTCTAAGTCACACTCGATCGTGTTGATGATACGGCCATCTGCTGGATTGATTACGAATATATTAGACTGGCGGCACTCGGCAGCTAAGATCATGCCGTCCTTGCCCACAGCTACATACACATGTGAAACATCAGTCGACGCGATCAGTGGTATCGTTGTTTCCCAGATCAGCTCCCACTGCTTGTTATGCAGACTAATGTGTCCAATCATATTGTCATCATATTCACCAGTATAGTAATATGTCCATCCACCACATACAATTGTGTCACCCAGAAGTACGCATGATGTGATGTGTGTATACAGATCATCAGTTAAATTCAATCGATGAGATGTCTTCTCCTGTAGATTAAAGCTATAGGTGTCGCTAACCGTAAGGCCATCAGCGGCTGCACTTTCACTGATACCTGACATAATGATTTCATCATTACTCGTACATCCCACAATGTAAGGAGATATGATTTCATCCGGTACCTCCTCTGTCTGGCAAAGCTCCCACTTCCCATCATAAGCCCCGATTCTTGCATTGTACTTATCATTCCCCACACCCTCGATAAACCGCACCCCTCTCACTGTGCGTGTGATACGCTCTACCACGTCCTCATCGGCCTTCATCCCGAGAGTTTCAGTGAGTGATGTGACCAGCTGTTGTGCGCCGATCAGAAGCTCCTTATCATCCTCAAGGAGTATTTCCACTCTCGCTGCTGCGTCATCCACGCGTTGCATGACATCGCTCGTATCACGCTGTAATTCATCTATCTTGGTCTGAGTCTTGTTGGTTATTGATGTGACGTCGGCAAGCAACTCGCGTCGTCTGATCTCGATAGGTTGTCGATGTTTCTCCGCCTCCTCGTGACATTGCTTTAGACTCGCTTCTCTCTTATGGTTAATTTCTTCCGTTATCGTCCGTATTTTCTTATCGGCCTCGTCATTGATTAGTTTTGTAGCATGTTTTTCTGTATCCCCGTTTTGTGCCAGTTCATCATCCATGACCGTATTAACATCCATTTCTACTGACTTAATGTGTGCTTCAGACCCTTGCCTACACTCACTTAATGTATTACCATACCCTTTCCAAAGTAGCTGCTTCTCATGTAGTTTGACTTTCATGGTCAAAAGCTGGCCTCTCTTGCTTTCGAGAACTACATGAATATCCTCGAGCTGACACGGTTTCTGATGATCTTTAATTGCGCATGTATGACACAAAGCTACCTCGTCGTTTTCACAGTACAACTCAATTTGCTTGTCGTGCTTCTCACAGAATAGGGCAAGTGCATCCTTCTTTACTTTCCTTGCGTTGCCGGTCTTGGTGGCGCAGTCTTCACAGAATGTCTTCTTCTCCTTCACGTAGTACTCCAGACCGCTCGCGGACTGACACCCCTGACCCTCACACGTCCCTTCTTGAGCACCGCTGAATACAGAGGCCATTTTGATTAGACGGTTGTGGCGTTCCTGTTTTTGTATAAGGTAGAAAGAAAATTAACATTATTTGAACTTTGCAGTACATTCGATACCAAAGTGATTCACTACACCTCAATTTCTTACAAACGACGACACTCATTCAATTCAGTACATTCACTTTCATAATTTAGGGTTGTTTATGAATCCGCCCGTAAAGTGAGTAACATTGAGTCGATTCTCTCGTCGCGTCTTACTGTTTTATGTATAAATTGTGTTCAAGTTATGTAGACAAACTTCGGATTTAGTGTAGACTTTTAAACAAGTTTATCGCCTTTATTTGCATGCAATACAATTGTATAATCCCTCGCTATATTATGCAATATTTCCTTATTTAATCTTGAATAAAAATAGCATTTGAATAATAGACCTACCTATATAGTAAACTTAAACACGCAAACAAAAACCCTCTGTCCGATCCAGAGAATGTCCAATACACGCTCTCGAACATGCATTGATCGATACGAATGTAAGACGGCAGGTAGTAATTCCCTAATTATCCTACGCCACGAACTGCACGTAACCAAAGTTGGTATCTTTCAATGGTAGTAGGTGGCGAAGCTGGGGAGGGAGGGGGTTTGGGAAGACGAGAATTTTTTTTGCTCGATTTCGACGTGTTGGATCTCTGAGCTTTGTCCTGTCTGTAAGTCCAAAATGTAAAACATAAATACATAACACACATGTTATGTTTTACACAAGGTGCCCCCTCATCCAAAGACCTTCCTAGACCTTTACCGCCCCCATTGTGGATAGACTGCGGATACGCCACATCTACTACGCTTTAAAACGGGTTATTGTTGGGTGTTACTGTTATTATAGGTGTCTTTATTACGCTAATAATGTACACGGGCGTACATAATTGTTAGTGAGTAAGGTAGTCATATCTCGAAGTTTGCCAAGTACGTTTGCTCAATACTCTTCAACAAATAATACGCCCCCTATTGACTGATAACCGACTTCCGCACAATAGTTAATGTGTAACCTATTATCTGCATATATTTATGAAATATAATTTTCTGGTTATAACATAATTATCGTAACCAAACTATTACCCCTGGTCCCTGGACAATCACCCTCGGACGATTATTCAACCCCCCCCCCCCCCCTCCCCCTCTCAAGGACTATCACCCCCAATACAACTACCCCTAAAAGGGGTAAATGTATTGGGGGTAATTGTCATAGGGGGTAACTATCCGGGAGGTAGTTGTCCGGGGGTAATTGTCTTTGGAGGGGGGATGATTGTCGGGTGGGTAATTGTCCAGGGGGTAGTAGTCCTAGAATACATAATTATGATGCCTTTAATATTTGAATGACAACGTTGCTACCCTAGACAACGCAACACATACCCCGCAGGTCAGTGTACAGGTGTTGCATTGCTCTGACTTGCCCCACCCCTCCCCCATCCCACCAAAGAATGTAGTCTACATATGTTTGATTTGAGATAATTAATTTCTCCACTCAATCACAACGTTCCTTCATTTGTGACCTTACACCACAAAACGACCAATAAGTCGGGAAAACTGATTGTGCTGCTTTTCATAAAACATTAAAATAGAAGTCATTACCTTTAAAATGGTATATCATTTGTCATATTTGGACTAAGCAAACCCTCTCAAAATGAACACCAAAGATTTTGAATATGGCTGAAGCATTTTTAAAATAAGGGAGAAACGGGCCATTTAAAAGATCAGTTTCCATTAAAGCGCTGTAATAAGATCACATTTATTAGATGAAATAATAATATCTAAACATGATTTCCGACGCTCAAAATGTTACAGAAGCTGGATTAAAATATGCTTATTCAGGAAATATAAAAATCCTACATTTCATATTTTAAACAAAATTTGACTATTTTAGCTAATAAAAGAGAAACTACCACAGCGACATAACGGTCGTTTTGTGGTGTAAGGTCACATTTGATACAATCATCTGTGAATAATTGCATCATCATCAAGTTCAGGTGGCGCAGTGTAGCGCTGCAGCTGTGGTCTTCACGAGAGCACGCTATTCCACATACTAAGAATCTTGCTCTACGATTGGTCAAAAGTTAATCACGTGATGAAACATAGTTTCGCCCATCATTGATGGGAGAAGAAAACTTCGTTACACTGTGTAGATATCTTGGGCGAAAGTGCGTTGCACTCACTAGATGATTGGTAAAGTACTATCTACACCCCGCGGTTGCATTGAATTGCTGTGGAGAATGTGTACTGTATTCAAATTCCGTACTATTCAGCACACCATAGAAGTATGACCCCAACACTGCCGTTGTAGGTACTGGGTACGGTAGGTCCGCTGCATTTAATACGGGATTTGAATAGCCACACACTGCACGGTCAATTCAATGCAACCGCGGATGTGTGGCGCGATGTTTACAAATGTAATGCGTATATACGTACATGTACCATCCATGCACTGTATGTATCGTACACCGCTTGCCATGACTTTATTTGACGTTTAGAATTTCGAACGTTGACTTTTGAACTGTTTTAGTGTTTCATCATCATTAATTACAATTTGTTTGGAGTCTGACTTGGAGTTGGAGTTCACTTGTGCTAGCCTAGGCTTAGCTAGCTATGGAATTTCCATGGAGTTAATTATTGGAATAGCATTGTTGGTAAGTACATCAAAGTCTAGTACTAGGCCTAAACATTAAAAACACTTAGGTCTAGATTGTCTTTCTCGTAGACCTAGCTACCAGTGAAATGTTTCCAATGTAGAATATAAAGCAAATAAACACCTTTTGGTTTCAGGCGATGGCAAAACCATCACTTCCTCGGCGATCTGAACGTATACGCTATCTTTCCTCAGCTTCGCTTCGGAAAGATAGCTACATCCAGATCGCCTTAGAAGTGATAGTTTTGCCATCACCAACGGTAATTATTTGCTTACTATCTTCCGCCAACCGCGTTGCACCCTTCATCCTTTCTCCAAACACTCTCTTTACATCATCTTTAAATCCTACATATATTTAGAAATATTGTTTTGTATGATCTCTCTATCGAATAGTTATAAACAAACATCGCATTCACAATTTGTTTTGTTTAGGAACAAAAAAACAGCCCTTTACCTAGCCATTTATGTTTTGTCTACTATTCAATCATCATGGAGATATACGTATTAATGTTACATGATAAATTAAAATATTAAGTTTCTAATCTCCTGTTAGACGTGTCCAGAACTGCACTCTCCCTTTAAAAACAATAATTCGTCCACACATACGCACACGATATTAACGGAACATTTACACTGTCAATATAAGTGTTAAAACAAACATAAATAAGACAAGTATAATGTTTTGTTTTAATTTGCCATTGTATTATTTATTTGCAGTGCTATTGCAGTGGATAGGCTCCATTCATATTATTGATTGAATCGACAATAAATATCATACAAATATGCTACAACATGCTTTCATTTGGGATTCTAAAAATATAAATAAATATTCCTGTCAACGAAAAGCCGACCAAAATGGCTGCTTCTGCACAAAAAATTCACCATCAAGCAGTGCAATATATATCATATTCATGTGATAAACATTGACATATTACAACATATCCAACGAAAAGCATACACCATAATTGTAACAGGTATGAAATGGATGACATCAGATAAAACGCGACCACACACTGACTGCTCAAGATCAAGGTCAAGGTTCAATTTGTTTCTCAAAATAATCTGTATTTACTTTTTTTTTTAAAGCTATTCCTACTCATTGCGATTAGTATGCATTTAACCATTTTGCAACTTATTACTACACCGATACTGTAATTATCTGTAACCCGGCATCCCTTTTTGGAAGAAAAAGATAATTGCATAGCATATCAACAAATTGGATGTTTTCACGAATGCTCCTTGTTCACTAGACTATAGACTAGTGAACAAGGAGCATTCGTGAAAACATCCAATTTGTAGTAGTCTTATCAGGGAAGTAATGTATGTATCAAGATATGTTGACTAGCAAAATTAACAGTACATTTAACTGAGAGGCTCCACTGTATTAATCATGAACAAAAATTGCTTTAAATTATGCTATATATTGACTCTAACACTTGATAAAAATGTTCCATCATGACAAACAACATTCACTATTATTTTGTAATCAAACAAACATATCTAATCCATAATCTAACTAATATATTTAAACTAAAATATATACTACACAGTTCTATTGATAATGAACAAAGTTACTTTCTATAATTCACTAAATAGTATTAACATTAGTTTATCACACACATGTATCACCATCACATTAAATACAATTGCCTTAATTTAAGAAGAATTGTGCAAATTTCCAGCTAGAAGACATGGAATTTTACATTATAATTGAGAAAATATAATTTTCTGTAAAAATTACTGTCACATGTACACTACACAAGTTTCAAGTCTTATTTTGTAATTTTGTGATTAATTTATCAATTTAAAGTGGTAACAGTCTGATATTCATGTGCGTATTACCATCTAAGTAAAATATAGTTGTGTAAAAAGAAAATTATACGGGTTTTAAAATTAGTAATACAGTAACAATTAATAAAAAGAACCCATACCAAATCTTATCTAATATGAAAGCACATAAAAGGTGCACCATTAATGTATTGGCATGTGTTAAAACCGTATAAAATTCATTTATTCATATCAATATGAATTGGTTTGTTAAAAAAAACACGCCTTATCATTTAACAGAAACTAAGTCACAAAAATGTTAAAATATTATCAACCTGAACACGATTCCACCATCTAAAACAATGCCACATGGACTACCAATGTTGCAAAAAGTACACCAGGGGTAACACTGTGTTATATTATACTATGAATCATATGGCTAACACCAAACGCTCAAGAAGGTACACCTATTGTTACACCATTCAACCAGGTAGCAGTGTTAAACAGACTACAATAATAAAGAAGCTTCACTAAGATAAGTTAATAATTTAGTATTCGTAAGTCCCTGAAAACTGTTAGCTCAGATAACATTCATGAAAATTACAAAATTTCACTAAACCGGAGACAGATATGGTGACAGATATATAAAATTACACAAATATATTACTTTAGTGTAAAAAGTTATAAATATCAGAAAAGCTAGAAAAATATTTCACATTATTAGCTGCTCTGGGTGTGGAGATTTATGCAAATTCTGCAAATGTATGCAAATTTATGCAAATTCATTTTCGTGCAAACAACATACATTACAATGACTTGGAAATATGTATTCATGTATATATTATCTCTATATGTAACCATATATATATCACAATAATCCACAATTACAAAAATACATAACCATTCACAGCATTATACACATTAATGTAGGTAACAATCCTACATCACTTGCTTTGTGTTTGTTTGATTTTAGCAGGGCTTGACACAAGCGCTTGTCCAAATGGCTCGGGGGTGTATTTCACAAAGATCCCAAGTCGACCTTAAATCCTAAGTTGGACTTACAATTATGGTCAGGTCATTTGTAGCTTCGGAATTAAACATAGTCAAGAGCCCAAATGCAAATATTTGACACTTTTAACACAAATTCACATCAATGATATGAAGCATCTTTGATTGTAAAAAGTGTAAATGATTTTTTGTTCCAAAAATGTTGGCATTTTTAAGAATTTGTTCAACAAATTTACAAAAAAACTAGTGGCTTTCCTTAATATTCAAGTCCAACTTAGAGTTAAATTCAACTTAGGATATTTGTGAAACACCCCACTGGTTCACATAGGCAAAGGGTTTGTCTGTTATGGAAGGCATGAATGGGACTCACTGTTCGCACAACTTATTATCACCCTCTACTTTTACTATCACAAGGAAAATATTTCAATTCAATGTTCATACAAGCAAAGAATGTTTGGAAGTTTGGAAGTGCAAAACGGAAAGCATGGAAGGAGAATCTTTATTGTTATTCTTCATCTTCATGGGAGGTAATGTGCAGCAGTAATACAACAATGATTTGGCAAATAGGCTCTACTAACTGTACCATGTGGTATGTACTACAAAGTTGTACCCCTTCAATTATAACATTCTAGTTCTAAGTGAATCCTACTTAGTGTCCATTGACTCTAGATAATTCCAAACTAATTGTATCAATAACTAACCTCATTGTAGGGTTCAGTGACTGTAAAACTGACCAACTCTAGTAAGGAATCTCGTATAGTATGCATTAACCCGTCACGAGGTTATGAAATCCCCATAGACTTTGTGTACACAACCCACTCGGTGGCCAAGTAGTTAGTTAAAGAAATCCACAATCTGAATTGATTACCGCGCTCAGTGTAGTGTGCAGTGACTGTTAATATCCACAATGCTGTAGATGCTGTATTACTATTTCTCAAAGCTTCTTGTTTAGTCGTTGGCACTGTAATTCAACTGTGGCGGTAATTTATGTTCGCAATGTTGCTGTACCACTGTTGATTTAGCCAACACTTGAAGTTGATCTTGATTAGCTTGTACACACTGTAGATTAACCCTATCCAAAACAGCGTTTGTTTTGTATTGCTGTTTCTCATAGCAAACTGTATCAAAATTGTCACGTTGGCTGTACTGTGATTTAACTATACACCTGTGACCCCCATTAACATTGAGCGTAGTTATATCCCAGTCTACATTGAAAGCAACACTCATTGTAGTGTGTAGTGGCTGTATATATCACAGAGCCTGTATTGTATTTCTGTGTCTCATAGCTTGCTGTGCAGTCATTGGCACTTTGCGGCAACAGCTACTGCGACTACATCGATGAACTCGAATGTTTTGACGTAGTCTGCCCGGGTGACGCTGTCATGAAATAAATAGGAAGACAAATTACCAATTTAGAAATGTTTTGGTGCAAGTTTGGAATATGTGTCCGGCTTTAGCAAAACCCTGCACTTGTCGGTAAAAATCTAAACGTAGACTTGTTTACCATTATAAATCCCTATCACAAGCTTTCATGTTTATGCTTTGGACTAACAAATTCGTCAATAATCGGCGAAGATATTATTGTTTTAATTTTACAATCATAATGTGAGCTTAAAATGCCAATTTTTTGAACACATGAATTACCGACAAGGACAGGGTTTAGCTAATACCCGGTCACATATATTAATGTATGCCTTTAAACATAAGTAATTCATTTCATATTGCAATAGCTATAGTACGAATTTCAATGAGCTCATACATGTTGACATAGTCTGCCCGGGTATCACTGTGTCAATAAATAACATAACAGAACAAAAATTACTGATTTGGTAACATTTTGGTGCAGGTTAAATTAATTAATAAATTGGCAAGAGGCAAAGTTGTGGCAATAACGAATTTCATATTGCTTCAGCAACAGCAACAAACAGAATGTAGTCTTAACTAGTCTGCCTGAGTAACACTCTCAATAAAAAAAAATAAAAAGAAGTTGAAAATAAAATTATAACCACAAAATGTTTTTGTACAGGTTTGAATAATTGAAACATTGACAAGAGGCAACATTGTAATAACCACATGCATGTTGCCACAACGTAAGTAACAACCTTATTGAATTGAAATGTGTCCGCATAGTCTGCACAATCAATAAATTAATAAATATACAATAAAATAATAACAACGTATTTGGTGTAAGTTTTAAATTATTACAATATTGTAAAGAGGCAAGCTTCTGTTAATGACGCAGTTCATGTTTGTATCGTCATTGTAGCAAAGGGTACCACTTCCCCAAAACAAACTTCCTATAAATAAAAGGTGAAATTGTTAGTAGTCCATTCCACCAAATGTTCAGATAAACATGTTTTGAGAAAAATTTTATAATTGGAAAAAAAAGCTTCACCATACTACAACGTGTGTCCATGGGTCGGCATACAAAGACTACCTTTTGTCAAGGACAAACGCATCGTCCGTGAATCTATTGTCTCCAAACATACGGGTTAATATTTACACACTCGCAAACGTATGCGCATACGGAACCATTAGTAAGTGGTGGAAATAAATTGCATTGGTTATGAACTACATAACTCTTTGAAAAATATTGGGCATATATTTAATATCACAAAACGGTATAAAAAAATTTCATTATAATAAATATGGTTTGGTCAAACTGAATTTTAGTAACCAGAACCTGCACAATTTCATTACATACTAATAGTTATAACTCCACCATGCTTGAAAGAAACTAAACATTACATAACGCCTGAATGAAAAGTCTGTTATCATTAAAAATGAGCCGGTCCAACTCAAGAGGGCGCTCTCTAAAACTCTTCGGTTTCAACAGTTTATGATATAATATTGTGCATGTGATGTTTTGTTGAAAAAGTGATTAGATGGAGGTGGACATGGCGGAGTGGGTGGGGAGGAGCTGAGAGGTAGTTTCGTTAACCTACCATCATCATACATTAATTTGGACAATGTTTACCCATGATCGATAGGAGAAATTATTTGTTATAAGGTTTATTATGGAAAGCTGTTAGTTTCTTTGTACAATAATTAAAACAGTTGTTTTCAAAAGGGAAACATATTTGTAATATTATCAATGAACCCTGAAGTTATTGATATGCATTAGTGGAACAAGTAAAACAAATAATTGCGTGTTGTTGTGCCTGTTCAAAGGCGTACCCAGGGGTAGTACACAGCTGCATTTTGATGCGGGTGTCGCTGACTTTGCAGTTCTGCGTGTGCTACTTATGGGCGACGTGATAGACTAAAATAACGTTATTTAGCATACTTTACGGGAAAAGTATGTGTCAACAAACAGCAAAGTGCTTTTAAGAGTGAGGCAGAGTAGCAAATAATGACAAATGTTCTCTTTTATAAACAAGGATGATTGAACAAAGTCATGTAAAAAGGGCACTATAAAAAATGTTTGTTATATATCGGACATCGTCTGCTAATGATGACTTGCGCACTACATGACGCCACAGTATTTCAGCTGGTTTCGGCGGGACTTTTGGTGCCATAATGGGCTTATGAATTACCATGTCATTGATGATAACTCCTCAATAACAATGTTTTTAAACACTTACTTGTAATATTCGTGTTATGGAGTATGTATGAAATATGGAAATATGACCTAAATCTGAATTCAAAATCAATGAAATTATACAAGCGGGGAATTTGTGTCGCTTTTGAACAAAGACAATAGATACCCAGTCGTCTGGATAACACACACATTTGACAGGAAAGATGATGAACTGGTAGAGTGAACTATTCATTGTATAACAGTTAAAGGGATCTAGTAACATTGTCCCAATCCACAAAACTTCATCAGAAATATAGTGGTTAATTCCTAACGTGCCAAGCTTGCATTTTTGCGAGTTGCAATGCACATAAATACCATAGACCATTAACATCCCTGGCACGTTAAGAGTTAAAGGGATCTAGTAACATTGTCCGAATCCACAGAACGTCCTTAACAATCTAGTGGTTCTCTCTTAACTTATTGTATTCATATTACCAATACAAGCATGGAACGGGTTTGATTTGTGCATTTCCCTTTCGTTAGAAATATATTATCGATTGAAGCGTTCAGATCTTTCACTACCTACTGGATAGTCTTAACAGTGTAACAAGTCAGTGCAATCGGTCTGGAATATCACTATGCATTTTTGCTCATTACTCGGCCATTTACCATACATTTAACGTGACATTTTCACACAATACTCAAACGACATATCTGATCCCAAACATAAACATTATACAAACCATTCATCACTTTCTGCACATGTCAACAAAGTAACTAGATCCCTTTAATATAATATGATTGTGCTTCAACACAACGCAACAGTCCTCCTCTGCCATGCAGTCTCATCACAACAGCACCCGTAATCATCTCGTTTGAAGAAAAAAAAACATGCTTTCTAATACAGTACATACACTATACACATCTCAAAAATGCACACAGGATGAACTAATAGATCATACTAGTTCATGTTTAGATAGTATAAAGCTGTTTATTCAGTCTTTCTCAAACCTGGAATATATGTATCAAACCTAAACTGTTTTGTTTTAATAACTATAATTATATATAGTAGAGTTCCACATTAGGTAAGTTACAATCATCATAATTATTTATGAAAGAAAAACAAATAACCATCATATTGCATAGTAAACCCAACAAGTATACATGTGAATGACCGCAATTGATAATTATATTATTGGAACTTACAACTTACAATCAATATGACCTGGAAAAATGATTGGTGCTTCCCAAAATATTATTCCACATAACTTCCGTAATCATTACACGATAGCAGTTGATTACAGCTGGTGCAAACAATGCTGCAATATCATGCAACAAGACAACTAAGTGGAATATATATAAATTACCGATTAGAGATAAAAAAATCTTCAGTATAACGTTAATCAATCCATCGTTATGTATCAACTAGCTGCTCTTACTGATTATACAATGTTATACAAGTAGATAAGTGTGAAGCGAATTAAAGCACACATAATCACATATGTGCATTTTGTCTTATTACCGTATATAGTCGGTAAAGGCTAACGAAGGGGTTTTCACCAAAACGTGTCTTGATGTTATATTCATTATTATGAAAAGCTGTATTTTGTAAAGTGAACTAAATAACTATTTAGTAGTATGTATAATATCAAACATGAGCCGGGATAGTCATATCATATAGTGGTATACACTTTATAGTTTTAAGTACTTTAACCTTATACATGCATGTGGTTAATGGTACACAGTATATTGTAATGAGTATGTTTTTCATACAGTTATAAGTTAGAATATTGTGTTTGTTAGAGTTTAGATTGTAGTTTATATACATAGTCTAGTTCGGTTTATTTTGTTTAATATATTTGTATAAAATATGTCTTTATTATACTCATGTCTGTATATATATACATGTCATGTAACTCGTTTGTTATATGGACCTCTGCCATGCGCAGTTGTGTCTGAAATAAAGTTTTGAATTGAATTGAATTGAATTGAATTGAAAAACAGATGAAGCGGTATTCTAAGAACATGTATTAGTACCCTACATGTAAATACAATAAACATTTAAACTGGTCATCGATATGATTATAGTAACGTTTTCATCAAAACACTAGTCAATCTGATTACGCATGTTTTCATTAACAAAATGCTGTATCACAATTATGAACCATTTATTAATAACAATATAATATCACACATGAATTGAAGCCAGTTAAAGAAAACATAGTATACGAATGAAAATCATGACATTTGCAACGTTATTGTAGATGCTTGCTTTAAAGGGGTAGTACAGTTTTGGTAAGGCTGAACTTAAAGGGGCAGTTTAGTTTTGGTAGAGAGTGCGCTGCACATCACAATTTTGTTAATAATAATAATATATAGCATTTATAGAGCGCCATGTATCTAGGGGCCCTATTCAGAGGCGCATTATTACCCTTGGTCATCAGATACAGTTCAAACCCCCACAATTATCTTGTGCACCATCTCAACTCCCAGGGGAGCATACTAGCCCAAGCTGCCCAACGGGCGCTGAAGGCTAATTAACACCCGACCAACCAAGTACCCATTTATACTCCTGGGTAGAGAGCAGCAATGTGGATTAATTGTCTTGCTGAATGACAAATGGAGTGGGCAGGGTTCGAACTCGGGATCTCGAGATCAGAAAGCGCGCGCTCTACCGATCTTGCCACAACACGTCCATGTTGTGAGGTAATAAAACACTGAGTGTCGAATTTGAGAGAACATGCAATTCTAATGGCACAATAAACTTTATTTGGTCAAAATCGACCCAGAAACGGCTGAAATATCAATAAATATATCGGATCTTATAATTATTTGGGGCCCAAATAATCAGATGATTTTTCAAAAATTATAAAAAATGCTTGCACTTTTTCAAAATTGTTCAAAAGCGTTTTTTAAATAGTTGTTGATGATATCTCTACTTAGTCAGTATTTCAATAAACATCACATGCATAATTTTGTATGAAAATGGATGAAACCAATGCCTATTTAGAAAGCGCCCTCTTGTGTTTAAATGGCTATTTTTGAATGATAACAGGCTTTTACTTTATTCGTTTGTAATTTTGTATACCTTCCGAGCATGATAGAGTTATTACTATTAGTTTATAATGTTACTGTCCAGGTTTGGTAACTAAAGTTCAGCTCTACCAAAACTGTACTGTGATAAATGAGCTTTGGCAAAGAGTGTACAGTTTTAGTCAAACTGAATTTTAGTAACCAAAACCTGGATCATTACATTACGAACTAATAGTATAACTCAAACATGCTCGAAATGAATACAACATTACAAACCACTAGGTAAAACGCCTGTTATCATTTTAAGAAAGCTCTCTAAAATGTCATTGGTGTCAACCATTATAAATAAATTATTCTGCATGTGATGATGGGTTGAAATAGTGATGAGATAGAGTGATACTCAACACCTATTTAAAAAAAAACTTTTGAAATTATTTGTAAAGAGCAAGCTTTTTTCACAATTTTGTTAACGGCTGGCTCAAAATTATCGAATAATTGTGGGGCCCAACATGTATTACAAATAGTTATGTTTATGAATATTTCAGCTGTTTCTGAACCGATTTTGATCAAATAAAGTTTATTCTGTCATTAAAATTGCCTGCTCTTTAAACTGTGACAGTCGGTTTTTCATTATTTCACAACAAATTTGTTTTAGTAGCACCCTCCAGATCAAAACGCAACTATACTATAAGTAACCAAAACCTGCACAGTAGATTTAGAAACTAATAAGACTCCACCATGCTCGAAAGGTATACAAAATTACAAACGACTAAGTAAAAAGCCTGTTATCATTTTAAAAAAAGAGCCATTAAAACACAAGAGGGCGCTCTTTAAAAAAGCATGGGTTTTAACCATTTTTCATACAATAATATTTTGCACAACATTTTGAATTACCAGAAACAAATTGATGTATCGACATGTGATGTACTGTAAATTTAAATGAGTTTGATGTTTGATGTTTTATTATCCAAATAAAAAGTACATCAATATAACAATCAAATGTCAATGTGTAACATAAATATTAAAAGGATAATTGGGACCAGAAAATAGCATTGTCTGGTACCAATGAGTGGAGCAACAAAATAAGTTATAACACCATTATTTGTAGCAAAGAGCTGATTATACAAATGATATAGAGGCACTATCCGGTCATGATATTATATGCACACTAATGTCGATGTGAGTCCTGAAACTTTCTACACAAATTACATGAAATAAATGTTTATGCAACATGATACAAAATGTACAAAGAACGGAACAAACGTCAAACTTTATACGTTTGAAACACTGAGGACATGCGGGAATTAGTTGTTAACGTATTGATGTGAGCAGCTCGCATCACGAAAGTAATCCATCTAATAACGTATTTTCATTGAGCACATGATGCCGCAGAGAGCGATATAATAACAATAATAATCTATATACAATTATATAGCGCATGTATACTGCACAATAACCATCCATTATATCACACATAGTGTAGCAGTATAGAAAGCAGTAGTACATGTACACCTAAATAAAAAAAAATAATTAAATAAAAAATAGAATGCATACGACTTTCAATGTATTGTATTAAAGGGATAGTTGAGTTTTGGTATAGAGGGCGCTACACAAACATTTTTTTTGGTGAGATAATGAAAATCTGAGTGTCAAATTCGAAAGAGCATACAATTTTAATGACAGAATAAACTTTATTTGATCTAAATCGGTTTAGAAAAAAGTGGGGCCCCACAAATATTCGACAATTTTGAACCAGCCGTTACAAAAAAAAATAAAAATGCTTCCTCTTTTCAAAAATTTACAAAAGAGGTATTTAGATAGTTGTTGATTATCTCTCTATCTAATAACTTTTTCAACAAAACATGAAATGCACAATATATTATTTTAAATGGCTGAATCCGATGAGTGTTTAGAGAACGCCCTCTTGAGTTTGAACGGCTCTTTTTTAATGATAGCAGGCTTTTTACTTAGTCATTTGTAATTTTGTATTCCTTTCGAGCATGGTGGAGTTATAAGTATTAGTTTGTAGTAATTGTGCAGGTTTGGGTTACTTAAATTTAGTTTGACCAAAACTGTAATCTCTTTACCAGAACTTAACTATCTCTTTAACGGTAAACTCAAGACCACGTGGTTGTTCGCATGTGGGCGAGCCTTATTTGTCTACTGGTGACAGTTCAGATAATGTTTTAATCGAATCATGGATTGACCTGCTAACAATAGAAACTCTAGAATATTTGATAATACGATATGGCAGTATACACCCTCTGTGTAAATCACGGCGCTTTACTGGATGAGTAATGCCATTTGTTATAAGTCATTATGAATGTAAGCATTTTATACTAAACAATACTTGTAGACGGCGCCTCACTCTTAGGTTGAAAAGTACAAGTATTCTTACAATAATTTATCACTGGTATCATTTTTTGTTCGATAACTGATGTAGGCCCTGATTTGCGTGCAAAAGTCTTCTTCATTCCTTTAAAGGTAGTTCGGATTCATAAATCAGACGCGCAGATCCCTCTTGCGAACGCCTTGCGTATGGGGCGAAATGCGCATGCGCACAGTGCGCACAAACTAGTCTAGTTTACAAAAATACGACTTGCGGTGTAAATCTAGTTGAATGCTTGAATGTACATGAAGGGTTGGACAATACTTGAAATGGTAATGAAAGGGAAGTTGTTTGTACCATGCTAAACATACACGTCACTCATAGCAAACTAGTACACACTGGATAGTGAAAAGGAGTACTTGATGCAATGTTACGGTTACGATAATTTGCAATCACAATAATGTAGATACATAATTAGTTTGACGTCAGTTTTGAAAGGATTGTGTGAAACTCTCCTCAATTTAGTTACAGAGTGAACCTCTTTTTGAATACAAGGCATTCCTTGCCGTTACAGACGACCATATCCCCTTGTGCTGTTATCACAAGGCCACTGCTCGCTAGAAATATCTGAATGCCGTAAGCTAATCCTCTGTGCACAGGGAATGAGACAACTTCTCTTCTCTCCTGATCACCCTCCCCGGACATCTGATCAATCACAGCCATGTTACGTCCCTCATCCCAGTACACCACGTACATGTCATCTGTCAGGAGATCGATGGCGCTATGCAGCAGCTTCTTACCGTGAGTGACGTCCCTATGTGCTCCATGCATGTCGATGATGAGAAGTTTATTACTCGGTGGATAGGGATGCGCGATGACGTCACCTGTTGCGAGTACACCGCAAATAACCCCTATGTTCTCTTCACATCTGATCGTATTGACGATGCAGCCATCTTTGGGGTTGATAACGTATAAGCATTTCTGGCCGCTCTCAGCAGCTATGATCATCCCATCATGACCATCAGCTACATACACCTCTGACTCATCATCTATCGTGTTCCTTGGTAACGTGATATCTTTGATCAGCTCCCACTGTCTGTTATACAGACTGATGCATCCAAGCGAGCTGTCACCAGTGCAGTCTTCCATGTATTTACCGCACATTATCGTGTCCTCATCCAGCAGTGCGCACGATACAATACATTGCTTCCCATCACTTGTGATCACTCTCCGGGATGTTCCGTTCTTAACATTGAAGCAGTATGTGTGGTTCTCATCATTACATGATATAATAATATCATCGTTACTCGTACATCTCACAATGAAAGGTTTGTTGATATCGACCGGTATTTCCGTTGTCGAGCAAAGCTCCCATTCCCCATCATAACCCCCAATTCTTCCATTGTACCTCTCATTCCCAACACCCCTGATAAACCGCACATCTTTAACTGTACGTGTAATATGTTCGACCACGCCCTCATCGACCTTCTTCCCTAAAGTGTCAGTGAGTGATGTGATCAGCTGTTGTGCGCCATTCAGAAGTTCCTTATCATCTTCAAGCAGTGTTTCCACTCTCTCAGCTGCTTCATCCACGCGTTTAATGATATCTCTCGAATCGAGCTGTAAGTCATCTATCTTGGCCTGAGTATTGCCGGTTATTGATGTGGCGTCAGCAAGCAACTCGCGTCGTCTGATCTCGATTGGTTGTCGATGTTTCTCCGCCTCCACATGACATTGCTTTAGACGCGCCTCTCTCTTGTTGTTGATTTCCTCTGTTATCTTTCGTATTTCCTCATCTGCCTCGTCATTGATCAGTCTCGCAGCACGTATTTCTATCTCCTTGCTCCTTACCAGCTCATCATCAATGATAGTATTAACTTCCATCTCAACTGACTTAATGTGTGTAACAGACACTCGCCTACACACACTTACTTTTTTATCGTACCCTTTCCAAACCAGTTGTTTCTTACGTAATGCGACTCTCAGGTTCAGAAGTTTAGTCCTCTTGTTTGTGAGTGCAACGTGGACATCTTCTAGCTGACAGGGTTTCTGATGATCTTTGATTGCGCATAAATGACAGACCGCTAACTCGTGGTTTTGACAGTACAGTTTAACAGGCTTGTCGTGCTTCTCACATAAAAGAGCAAGTTCATATTTATTCACTTTCCTGATGTTGCCGGTTTTGGTGGCGCAGTCCTTACATAGGTTCTTCTTTTCCTCCACGTAGTACTCCAGACCGCTAGCGGACAGACACTTCAGGCCTTCACATCTACATGCATCTTTGCCGCTGAATCCAGACGCCATATTGATATGATTAGTGGGTACCCTCGCTGTGAATTGTTAAAGAAAATGAAGTAAACATATTAGGTACCTATGCAACCTCTGATACTAATCGTCATTAATTTTGGAAAAGTAAACCAATACAATCATGCTTCATACATTCATCCCAAGACTTTACATGAAGTGTCACTTAAGTACAATAAAACTTTTTTTTTTTTCACAACCAATGTATTGCGTTTATGTATGGTCCTATGAATTTGAATATGTCTGATCTTTGGACGATGGTCAGGTGACAGAAAAATGCTTCGGTCACAGTCGCTCAATATATTGGATCACTATATCAACATGAGAATTAGTGTTAAAGTGATCCAATACCGTTGTAAAACTTCACAAAATCATGCTGAGTTTTGAACACTTGAAAGTTATAATATGGATTTGATTTTTGTAATGTCTCCCTCATTATGAAAGCGTTCAAGGAGCGCTCTTTCAATTAGGTATAATGTAACGGGCAATACGCGGTTCAATCATGTAAGTTTTCACTATGTTTAGTCAATAAACAATGCTACATAAAACTATTGGACATCATTTAGAAAAGTCTTACAGTGATATTGTTTTGGTCGCCCCCCCCCCTACATGAAAATATTGGGGGGCAAACATATCATTTCGCCCCCCCCCCCCCCAATAATTCCGAAATCGAGGAAGAAAAAAAGTCGAGTGATATAATGCCAAAGAGGGGAAAGACACATTTATCAATAATTAATCTTCAAAATAGTGTTTTTTTTTAGTTTGAAAAGGACTGTAAATCTATACAGTTTCTCATATTGCAAGTTTCATTTCCGTTGCGGGAACTTACCTTTCAAAATGTGTAATTTCTCAAACGCACACCTCAAACGAAGTTTATTAAACCCTCATCTATAGCACACCGTAACAGAAAATCAAATAATCTGAAATAATATATCTTTCAGTCAATTCGGTCCATATGCGCTGAACGCAAATAAAATCTGAAAGTGGAGGAGATTGTCCCCCTCCCTTTGTCATTATGTATGCTTGGTTCCATACTTATATACTTTATATTACGTGAAATTTCTGTCTCAGGTGTGCACCAAATCGCACAATTTCACGCCCAAAAATACAAAAGCTTCCTTCTGTGGGAGGGGGACACCCCCTCCCACCCCCTCCCCCGCTCGGTCGCTTCGCTTCCTCGCAATGTCTCCCCTCCACTTTTGAGAAGTTGTTGACGCCCTTTAGGTTTCATGGTAGTTCAATTCCCTAGACTATATCGATGGCTCTATAGTATACAGGATCACGTAGATCCATCTCATGCAAGGCTCAATCTTTTTCTCGCTATGCCCTTCTTTAAAAATACGTTACGAATAGTTTCACTATTTTAAACAATTTTAACACCCATGATAGGAGTTGCAATGTCTGAAATCTAAAAGCTTCCGGGGGCTCCGCCCCCTGGGCCCCCATTATTGTCCCAAAATGTGGGTGCCCCCCGAAGGCAGGTCTTCGAGCCATCAAGACATTTTCAATGAGCGCATAATAAAACTTCCGGGCATGCCAATGTGGGGCTTTTAGCTCTCTCAGTGGTCACTCTGAAAAAAAAATTCGCCCCCCCCCCAATCGCAAAAAACGGATCGACGCCCCTGGCATCTGCATAATATACATTACAGTAACGTCCTGTATTATACCATGCATACATCCGCAACGGCGTGATTGTTTTAAGAAAGCAGTCATCATGTTTATGTCATGTCAAACATATTATTTTTTTAAAAGGACCGAAGTATGTGTCAAAACAATTATATTTCAACTTAAAGGGATAGTTGAATTCTGGTAGAGAGAGTACAGTTTTAGTCAAACTGAATTGTAGTAACCAAAACATGCACCATTACACTACAAACTAATAATTATAACTCCATCATGCTCAAAAGGAATACAACAATTACAAACAACTAAGTAAAAAGCCTGTTATCATTCAAAAAGAGCTGTTTAAACTAAAGAGGGCGCTTTCAAAAAATGAATTTGTTTAAACCATTTTAAATAACATATTGTGCATGTGATGTTTTGTTTAAATAGTGATTAGATAGAGAGATAATCAACAACTATCTACAAACCTCTTTTGAAAATTTTTGAAAAGAGGAAGCATTTTAAAACGAATTTCGACGGCTGGTTCAAAATTCTCTCATAAACCTGGGGCCCCAGGTTTATTACAAATTGTTATATTTATGGATATTTCAGCCGTCTCTGAACTGATTTTGATCAAACAAAGATGATTTTATTATTTAAACATTATGCTCTTTCAAATTTTACATTCAGTTTTTCATTACCTCATACAAAAAATAAGTAGTCTAGCGCCCTCTCTACAAAAACTCAACTATCCCTTTAAAACAAATGTGCTCTATATAGGGGAAAGTGTCTAACAATTCATGCAACATCATTTATGATTAAGGTTTGTACGAGTTGATACATGTATTTGGACCAAACAATGTACTTACATGGATCAACAAGTTGACGAAAACAAATTTCTGAGGATTCAAACCGGATTCATCCTGAGCATACGTGGTATAAAACTGATCAATAGTCATCCTCGCGACTTCCGAAATCTTGGAAAAGTTGTTTAGTGAAGCCTCGAACAGCGCACAATCATGGTCTACACTCAAAACGGAACTTGTAAATGGAAATCATGTGCCCTCGTGGTAATACAAACACATCGCGTGACACAATGCAGCCATTAGTTAACTCTCACAGCTACAACAGTGCTTATTTGCACTGTGTATATTGAAGGGATTCAGAATCGCTGGTGGTTAATGCATATGATACACGTCATGCCTAAAACAATGCAGTGTCACTGATTCTTTGAGATGCATTCAGCCCAATCCACCTACACAGATGACGTGGAATCATTTTGCAATGACGTTTGATTCAAAATATTTCCAGAGACTTCACCATACACCCAAAGGGGTAGTAAACAGGAGACTAGCGGAGCTTCCCCCCCCCCCCCCCCCTCCCCCCACCCCCAACATACACATGATGATACTAGGCACACACACATTCTCCAAGGATCAACGTTTTAGATTACGCTGAAGATGTTCTAAGGAATAACCTTTTCGAAGTAAAACCTTATCTGTAGGAGAGGAGATTGCAGGAGATACGCTCGATTACTAACGACCCCAAGACCCTCCCCTAAAATAAAATGCCGAGTTTACGCTCGCGGTCTTCAATATTTGTACAATAACACATTGCGACAGTTGGGGAATTTTGGTCGTTTATGAGCTAACACAATAGAAAGCCAGTTGCGTGGGTAACGCGTTAATGGAGAAATATGAAAGTTGGTAAACAGTCTGAAGGTTTTAGGCCATGCTGTACGTTAACATGCCAAAGTCTGCACTCTCGAGCTATCATCCATAATAATTGTATTTAATTAAAATGTCAAATCCATAACGCATACACAATCACACATGTGTATAAGTACTTTCTTGTAATTACATAGCGTGTAAAGCATAGCACACTAATTCACGATCCGAACCGACGACAGGTTTAGAATGTGAACTACAGTACACGCTTCCAATACAACCGTCTTGCTTTAGTTCAGATACACAGTTGTTCGTTGGATCGGTTTCTGATCGTGTAGTGTGTGATCGGCTCTCCAGTAATCACATCAATTCACATGTGTGTAAATTGTCACATGTACACCTTTGATTCAAACATCATTCATGTTGCCTAATACATGCAAACATACAACTACGCAAATATACACAACCTGAAATAAGACATCATAGGAAACAATTTATAGGTGTATTTAAGAAGTAGTATTTGAGTATAACACATTCAAACTTAAAGGGATAGTTGAGTTTTGGTATAGAGGGCGCTACACCTAATACTTGTTTTGTGAGATAATGAAAAGCTAAGTGTCAAATGTTATTTGATCAAAATAAAATTCAGAAACGGCTGAAATATCCATAAACGTAACCATTTGTAATAAATGTGGTTATGTGGGGCACCACAGTTATTCAATAATCTGAACCAACCGTTAAAATGCTTCCTCTTTTCAAAAAAAATCAACAGAAGTTATGTATTAGTTGTTGATTATCTCTCCATGTAATCATTATTTTTACAAACCATCATAATTATGCATTTCAAAAGGTTGAAACCAATGAGATTTTAGAGGGCGCCCTCTTGAGTTTGAACGGCTCTTTTTTAATGATAACAGGCCTTTTGCTTAGTCGTTTGTAATTTTGTATTCCTTTCGAGCATGGTGGAGTTTTAACTATTAGTTTGTAATGTAATGGTGCAGATTTTGGTTACTCAAATTCAGTTTGACCAAAACTGTACTCTCTTTACCAGAACTCAACTATCCCTTTAACGGTAGTTATGTTTTCCAGATTATCAATTATAACATTTTTTGTTCCTCATTTCAATACCAATATAACGAATGTAATGTAAAGTTGAAACTGTTCATAAGTATTATGTCTAATTTAAAGGGATCTTGTAACTTTGTTGACATACGCAGAAAGCGATGAATGGATGATACAATTTTTAGTGTTGTTATCTGTAAATGATGTCACTGAATATTTCAAGTTAAATATTCGTTATATATCCGAGTAATGAGCAACAATGCAAAGTATTATTTATTAACTAAATTCACTGACTTTGTACACGGCTGGGACTATCCCGTGGATAGATTAACATCTGAACACTACGATCGTAAATATCTTGTAATGCAAGCGAAATTCGAAAAGCCGAATCCTGTTACAGGATTGTATTGTTGATACGAATACAACACGGTATGAGGGAACCGCTAGAATTCCGATTGGATTTTGAGGATTAGGACAATATTACTAGTCAGACCCGTTTAATTAAAATATGTTGTTAAAACTCTCTATATCTGATTATAATCATCACAACCTATACACGTCTAGTACTGTCAAGATGTAGCCTACACAACATGTATAATAACATCATCATCATTAACAAATCGAACACTAAATAGTATGGAGAGAAACAAAAATATATCCATCTAACTGTCAACGTATTGAAGGTGCGGAAACGAATTATTTTAACGATATCAAATACGTATATCGCAAACGAACCGAAAAGTTTAACATCCGGATATTTCGCGGCTATATCCGATAGCGAGGATTTAACTTAAAGTATAACCAAAGGGACCTCTCAATCATTCGGCGTACTATATATAGATGTATGGTAATATATTTGTGTTATAAAGTGCCTAACATTACATGTAAATATCGTAATACAAAGGCGATGTAACAAAAGCCAATTGACTATTTGAAATGTAATCATCAACAATACTTGACCTATTTCGCTGATTACGGATGGATGTTACCGTTAAATCTATACAATATCATACAGAGCAAGAAGTATAAACATAGAATATAAGCAATGATGGAATGCATACTACAACTTTCAACTTATCATTGATTTGTATTCAAAACAACTATATTAACACAAATAATACGTTAAGAAAACACCGTAAGAAAACCTACTTACCAAATGTTGGAAACTATCTCAAATGATCATGTTTGATCATGTGTGATCATAATCTTGTTTTGATCATGTTGATTAAGGGGGCTTACAATTTGACAACTATGTTTTCTTACTGTTTGTTCTAAACTACATCGTCGCAGAGCAACTTGTTAAACTTTCTGAACATCTTGTCGTATGAAAACTCGATAAAAACAAACATAGAATATCATACAAGTGAAGCGGTATGGAAAGAATTACAGTGCAGAAGCTATTAATCTAATTTCCAACGTATTATAGTTGTGTGGTAAAACTTTTATCAAGTTTTTACTATTTTCAGTCAATAAACAATGCTACATAAAACAATTACCCATCAATTACACATCATTTAGAAAATTGCTGCTCTTTACCTATGTTTATAAATGGATACCATGGTTGGGTGTTAATAAGTCTTTGCGCAAGATATAAATTCATGATATCAACAATTTGATTTCTTGATATCAATAATTGAATTCGATCAGTAAGACAATTAATCCTCAATTGCTGCTCTTTACCTATGTGTATAAATGGATACCATGTTTGGGTGTTAATTAGCCTTTGCGCCATCATCAGTGCAGCATAGCTAGTATGCTTCCCGGGGAGTTAAGAAACTATGCAATATCACTGTGTGTGTTTGAAATATGCCTGATGACCATGGGTAATAATAATAATAACTGGATGTTGAATTCGTCACTAAGACGAATTGAGGTTATACGTATCGTTTTTTTTATGATAAAACTAAAAGGATGATTTAAAACATAACAGATTGAAAGAAATAATGGTGTATGATTCAAGTAAAATTCGCACTCTGCATTTTCCAATAGAACATACAATGTTGATGCGCGGCAGACTAATCATAATTATCATAATGTATAGAGACGCACTATGTATAGTTTTTACATTCCTATTGTTGGATAGTTCAGACCTAATTACTTTTAGAGCATAACCCCAGCTACAACATATCGAAATATGGGAGATAATCGATGGAGAATAAGCGAGATATGGTCGAAAGTCCCCTGTAGTTGATTTTAAAATCTATTAAAATTCACATTTTCAACTTTAACACTCAATATTATGATGTCACAACATTTACTTGGCCTAAATGAGGTATACATTCATATCTTCATTTCATAATCTTTCTGAATATTGAATACAATTTGGAGGTTTTCTGGTCTTGATAAGAAGTTATAGCCAAATAAAAAAAGTACGTTTTTACCATATTTTGCCAATATGCGTGCGCGCGTTATTCTGACTTGGACGAGCGCGTTCCTTGTTATTATGAGTCAACAATGATTCAAATTGATGGAGTGTGTTAAAGTGTGTACCAGAAATTAGAGCATAACCCCAACTACAACCTATCGAAATTTGGGAGAAAATTGATGGAGAATAAGCAAGATATGGTCGAAAGTCCGCTGTAATCGATTTCAAAATCATTTAAAATCGGTCAAAATTCGCATTTTCAGCAATGTTCAGGTTAAACACTCAATATGAAGACGTCATAACATTTACTTGGCATAAATGAGGTATGAATTCGAACCTACAACTTATAATCTTTCCGAATATTTATTGAAACAAAATTGGGGGCTTATGAACTTTCAAAACAGCCGAATAAAAAAGGTATGTTTTAAACCATATTTTGCCAATTTACGCGCGCGCGTAATTTTGACTTTGACGGGAGCGTACTCCGTCATTATAAATCAACAATGACTCAAGTTGATAGGGTGCGTTTATGGATGTATCAGGATAGCAAAACATTTGAAAACGACATTTTTGAAATGCTTAAAATTGTCTGAAACATATAGTAAATTACTCGGGTTAGGGTTTTGAAAATTTCCTGATTTTTGTTTTCTTTTGACGGACGCGTACGCGCGCGTCTCCGAGTGTAAGCGCACGTGGGGAAACTGAAAAGATGACGATTGACCTGATTGATATTGATGCGAAATTTGAAGTGAAATTGATGATGCATGACTGAGTTATGATGATTATTGAAATTTGACAAAATGGCGTCCTGATAACGTCACAGTGATGTGAGGACATTGAAATGAGTTTCTTGCACTACGTCAGACGATGATCTATCGGAAAAAATAATAATAGATAAATTCAAATTCGAACGAAATTAATAGGTTATACGTATGGTATACGTAGAATCTAATGATGCGCCTCGGAATAAGTTACCTAGAAAGATTGCGCTTTATGGATGCTTCATATTATTTTGATTTCTTATGATTGCTGGTTCACGGTTGTCATTTGCTACTGGATATATTTAATTGGTCTTTTCAATCAATCTGTCTATTTCTGTTCTGCTTTAAATGCATATTGACACTACAGTCGTAGTATAGCCGGTCAAGAGTGATGTAATGTCCTGGGTGATCTGGGAGGATATATAACTGGTGACGGGTTATGAGTGGAATGTCAAGATACCGTTTATTTGGATGTTTGTGCAGAGGAATTTGCCTCGAAAGTTTCACAGGAAGGCTGCCTTGTGCGAACTTAAATTATGCCACTAATGATAATTCGGGCCAATATTTCAACTATGCGGATTCATAGCAAGATCTTTGTCTTGGACATGTTGAAGGGGCAGTTATAATGTTTATAATCCCCCTTTGTCACATTTGTCTTTGGCCGCTAGCGCCCCTCAACCTCCCGAAGGTTAGAATCATGCTGACACATTAATTATGCAGCAGGTTAGTGGTACAATATACTCACCCTTCTTATCTCCAGCAATAATTGGTGTATCAAAAAACACAAATTCTACGGCAAGTTCCACTATTGAATCGGTACTGTTTTTTTTTATCCTAGTAGCTCCACAAACATTTGTCAATTCGAAGTCGTCGCATATGTGATGTGGTGCAACTTAATGGAAATTATCTACTCAACTGTTTTAACATGGCAGTAAGCCATTAACTATCGCTTCATCGCCTCTGTATGGCTTTGCTGCCATGGGATACTTATGGTTGTTTTGTACCGTCAATAAAACAATATGAAAAAAAACGTGTTACGCATTGGGGACAATGCATATCAATATGATCACTCACAATACGTTCGAAAAATAGACCTACCTCACACGTGGCGTGGGAATCCGTCTCATGTTTCATACAATATAATACAATATGGAGGACAAAACAAACTATTAATTACCTCCACTGTTCTATATAAGAGATAATAACGAAATATTACCAAAATCGTATTAGGAAAAGGTGAACATATGCCTAGGTTTGTTTGTTTGTTTGTTTTGTTTTGTTGTGTTTTTTTTTTGGGGGGGGGGGGGGGGGGGGGGGGAGTGGATGTTTGAGGTGGACATGGGGGGAGTGGGTAGGGAGTTGCTGGTAGGGGGTTTCGTTAACCAACCATTATAAATGATTTTCAGCAATGTATACAAATGTTTTTTTATTAGGTTAATTATAGAAAGCTGTTAGTTTGTTTGTATAAAATAAACAGTTCTTTTAAAAGGGAAGGGGGTATATTTAAATAAACACAATGATATGTCTGATATCATCAATGATCCTTTCGTATATTAACGATTTAAATGTTCAGATCTGTAACTATCCACTGGATAGTCATAACTGTGTAACAAAAAGCAAATATATATTTGTATTTGTTCTCATTACTCGGCGTAATATCATCTCCTTAACTTTAAATGTTTAAACGATACTAAGAGCACAAAATATACATTATACCAACTATTCATCGCTCTCTGCACAAACATGACAACACAGATTACTTTAATATAGTGTTGTGCTTCAACACAATGAAACAGTGTATTATCACAAGACAAAAACAGTGTTTTCACTCGTTCAACCACTACTGTGCATTTGTACTCGTAAGCATGTTGTTTGAACAGTGCATGCAGTGTAATCAAATTAATTATATTCACATCTCATAAAATATGCACACATGGTGAAATAAGAGATCATACTAATTAATTGCATATGTTGTGAAGCTGTTTAATCAGTCTTTCTCAAACATGGAAGCTATACAGCTTGTCCCAGAAAAAAATACAACGGCACTTTCCGCAACGATAACTTTAAAGATAGTTGATCAATCAGAATGATATTTCAGGGTATAAAACTATAACGTATTACCTACCTCCTGCAGAAAATCCTATTCGATTTGCTTCAGTAGTCATGGAGAATGAGGATATTTTGTCAATCATGTCATGTGTCCATTTTCGTTATGTTCACGCGTTATGAACGAAAATGGACTTGTTCACGCGTTATAAACGAAAATGGACACATGACATGATTGACAAAAGATCCTTATTCTCCAAGACCACTGAAGCAAATCGAATAGGGTTTTCTGCAAGATGTACGTAATAAGTCATAGTTTCATACCCTGAAATATTATTCTGATTTATTTGCTATTTTAAAGTTATCGTTGCAGAAAGTCCCGTTGTCAATGGACAACACGTCTCCTTACAAAATCTGGAGGGAAGGGACATCTGACGTGATTGACAAAAGATTCTCCATGACCACTGAAGCAAATCGAATAGAATTTTCTGGAAGATGTAGGTAATAAGTTATAGTTTCATACCCTGAAATATCATTCTGATTGATCTAATATCTTTAAAGTTATCGTTGCGGAAAGTGCCGTTGTATATTTTTCTGGGACAAGCTGTACATTATTGATTATTGTGAACTTGAATAGTTGTTTTGACTTTTTATATATGTTAAATTACATTGCCACTTTAGGCTAGTAACATCCATTATGCTTATGTTACAGAAGACGTTTGTCATTATCGTAGTTCATGGTATACACAACAAGTATATGTGCCGATGATCACTTATGGAAATAAGATTAATATAACGTACAGCTTACAATCAATGCGACCTGACATATTATTCAACATATACTTTTCCTAAACATGCTAAAGGTAATCATCACAGGACATCGGTATGAAAGCTGGCACAAACAATTCACTATCATACAGTAAGAAAACCTAGTGAGATATATACATCTTAAAGTAATTCTCGATTATAGCTAACACAGCGTTCAGTTTAATGTAATTCAATACACTGTTGTTTATCGAGTAGCTGCAGTATTAAATTATGTTACAATATACACGTACTAAATCAGTTTGAAGCATAGTAAACCACACACAGGAAATATTTTACAAGTTCATATTATTGATCGTATAGTCAATGTCCGCAAACAAGGGGGATTTCACCAACATATGTAGTAACATATTCAATACCATAAACAGATATTGTACACTAAACTGAAGAGCAACCGAAGCGTACAACATTCAACAGGTAAAGCGGTATACACAGAACACATGAATATTACAGCAAAAATACATTATTATAATATACATGTCAACTTGTCATCGATTTGAGTCATAGTAAAGTTTCCATAAATAGTAATAATAAATATAATAACATATTCTGATTAAAATATGATATGCCTATTAACCACACTTTAAAAACACTGTGAGCTGATGAACTACTTAAGATGCAAACCAACATATAATTTAACATATTCATTATCACGACATAATTGCTGTCACAAAGGACTTGGGAATTAACAATATACAATCGTACGAGCAAAGCATTATAATCAATTGTAATATATACAACAATAAAACCGTATGTATAATACAACTTCCAACTTCATAAATTTGTATTTGAAGAGCTTAATTCCAAAAGGCACTAAATCAACTTTTTCAATTACGGAGAAAATAAGGTTTCTTTGTCGAATTGTGTACACATGTCTATAGGAATATGAAAATGTAACGTTCCATATTTTGATTTTGATCGATGTATTCGTCCTAAAATTTCGATTTCTAGAAAGCTACGTAGCTTATTAATGCGCTGATATGTTTAACTCATTTGTTTATGGAAAGTGGATTTAGCTCCTTTTGAAACTAAACTCTTCGTGATGTAATTATCTGATTTCGTTAAAACATTGTTATATCAAAAGCCGATTGACCATACAATAACAAGCAATTATAATAAACCAATAGTAGCAGAATGGGATCAAGAGGTTAAGAACAAATAGGAAACTCATTACAATTTCAAAATTTTGTAGATGTTTGGCAACAATAGTTTGTAACACAGTCATAATAATTACATTGCCGTAAACAAACTGATGCACCATCATGTGATGTACTGAACTTGTTGGTGGAATGGACTACTAAAACCATTATATTTCATTTAAAAATATACATGTATTTTTGGGGGGTTGTGGTTTACTTTAAGACCAGACATGAAACTCACTACATTTCAAAATGTTGTACTTAGATATGAAAATCAATATATATACATTATCAAGAAGAAACTGATGTATCGACATGTGATGTACTGAAAATATATACATTATCATAAAGAAACTGATGTATCGACATGTGATGTACTGAATATATATACATTATCATAAAGAAACTGATGTATCGACATGTGATGTACTGAATATATACATTATCATAAAGAAACTGATGTATCGACATGTGATGTACTGAATATATATACATTATCATAAAGAAACTGATGTATCGACATGTGATGTACTGAATATGAAACGAGTGGAGCAAGAATATAAGTATCAAATATTATACCAATATTATACAAATGATGCAGTGTATACAAAATACACTATACGGTCATGATTGCAATTAAATATGTAATATTAGTGGAGCAGATAAGTGACTTTTTTCAGGGGAATCTTTCAAATGGTGATACAAGCATGAAAATTTGCATACATATCCCTCTTAGGGCACTTTAAACAAAAACCTCGTTAGCCACTTGAAAATTCAAGATGGCGGCCATTTTCCAAGATGGCCGCCATTAGCACCTTAAACATACTCTTTTCGCCATAACTTTTGACACAGTAATCCGATTTGAATGATCTTGGTGTCAAATCTGATATTTTCAACCATGCAGAAGTCAAATTTATGATTTTTTAGCATCTCTAGAGCTGTTTTCTATCAATTCTAACAAGATGGCGGCCATTTTTCAAGATGGCAGCCATTTGCACCATAGAAATACTACTTTTGCCATAACTTTTGACACAGTGATCCGATTTGAATGTTCTTCGTGTCAAATCTGATATTTTCAACCGTGCAGAAGTCAAATTTATGATTTTTTAGCATCTCTAGAGCTGTTTTCTATCAATTCTTACAAGATGGCGGCCATTTTTAAAGATGGCCGCCATTTGCACCATAGAAATACTATTTTTGCCATAACTTTTGACACAGTGATCCGATTTGAATGATCTTGGTGTCAAATTTGATATTTTCAACTATGCAGAAGTCAAATTTATGATTTGTTAGCATCTCTAGAGCTGTTTTCTATCAATTCTAACAATATGGCGGCCATTTTTCAAGATGGCCGCCATTTGCACAACAGAAATACTATTTTTGCCATAACTTTTGACACAGTGATCAGATTTGAATGATCTTGGTGTCAAATCTGATATTTTCAACCATGCAGAACTAAAATGAATAATTTTCCAGCATTTCAGAAGCTGTCTTCTGTCAATTCTAACAAGATAGCGGCAATTTTACCATTTGCACCACAGAAATACTATTTGTTGCCATAATTGTTGATACAGTGATCCGATTTGAATGATCTTGGTGTAATTTCTGAAACTTTCAATCATGAAGAACTCAAATTTATAAGATGGCCGCCATTTGCACGATAAAAATACTACTTCCCCTTAATTTATACACAGTGATTCAATTTTAATGACCTTGGTGTCAAATCTGACATTTTCAACCATGCAGAACTCGGATTTACACCTTTTAAGCATTCCAGAAGCTGTCTTCTATCAATTCTAACCGATTTCAAGACAATACAAGTTAAGGTGCATACACAAAATAAATGTTCAATGCACTCAGCAAAGATAGTATAAGTATTTTATTCAGTGCATTTGCCATGTATTTTGTATCAAATTAAATTAATCATGGGATAGATTAAACTTGAGTGGGAAATCAGGTTGAATGGGCAGCTACCACGTTTTGCCCCGGGAGATGTAAGAATATGAGGTGGTTGATGAGCATGGAGCATGGATGATGGTTAAATTTCACCGCTGGCGATCGTTTGTCTGGTGTCACCACTAGTTGATTGAAGAACAAAACAAAGATGTTGTCCCACTCAACCTGATATCTCACTCGAGCTGAATTTACCAATGCTGTTCTTTCCACTCAAGATCAGTAAAGTGCTTTGAGCTAATTCTCGATTTTTACATTCAAATTTCCCGCTGGGTTCGCCACCGGTGTGGTCGGTATTATACATGCATTTGCGACGTTATACCTTCTATAATGATATCACTCAATGATGTCACTCGCGAGGAACTTTAAACCAGCGATGACGTTACGTCGCCTATGCCTATAATACCAACCAGACCAGTGGCAAACCTAGCAGGAAATTATAATGTGCAAATGGAGAATGTGTCACATCTGGTGTCTAAAGTGTCTTTGCACTTGCACGGCCAAGTTTTGCTGTCCACATATGAATAAGTCCTGGCATCTGCAGCTGCACAGTCATGTGCAGGTGAGGCCAAAGCGGTAGCATTTGCACCTTCCGCGACATTTTCTTGCATCCATATTTGGTAGGCTATTGACAACTTTCTGCAATAGGTGGAAGTGTTGTCCAGCTTATATGCCACAGCTAGGTCCCGTCGCTGTGTCCATACCCTTTCAGCAGGACTTTGTGTTTAAGGCTGGCAAACTGTTGACTGGCCTCTGTTTTTGAGGAAATAGGTCAATGCTGTGGCCAACACCACATCGCATTCTATGAAGGCACGGAATAAGAGCAACCCTGTGATCTTCTCTGGGTCAATCATCAAATTTAGATCATGTATTGTAATCCATCTCCGGTTCCGTCATTGGCCAGAGGAAATCCACAGCTGCTGCAAGTCAAGGTCCTACAGGTATGACAGGACACTGACTGCTATGACTACAACATATGTGTCTGATAATGACTCTGATCATGAGAACTTTGATCTCCGCAGCTGTTGATGCATGCCTGGCTCGAACAAAGATCGATGTATCTGCTTCATCGTGACTACAAGGAGTCCCCTCACCCAGACTGATTAGTTGGTTGCTGATGGCAGTGTCTTCCTTTTTCATGACCATCGTGTTTGGTGTGTTCATCTCTGCAATGTTGTTAGCTAAGGAATTAAAAATTATGTATTGTTGACGTTGTCTCTCAGGAAGCTCCACCAGCGCTCCGTCTGGCTCCCCGCTTTCGCTTTAACCTCGTTTTTGACTTCAGACTAGATGGCAGATATACATCCAACACAACGTCTGTTTTCTTGTACTTTGAAGAGTATACTTTGATCGTGGAAAGGACATCAAAACTTGCAAAGTCCTCAAAAGTCTTATTTCGGGACGTTAAGGTATTAACCAAAGCCAAAACATCAGTTATGATCTTGGTCTTATCGAAAGAACGCCAGCTTGGTCTCCTTTACTAGTTCGTAGAAGGGTCTTTCAGATGAATGGTAAGCCACTGTACACAGGTCACATTATTGTTGGCGAAGATATATGAGAGCAACTCGAGCAGTGTTTCACAATACAGGGTGAAGTTGGCCTCCCTGAATGCCCGGATGAGTGATAGATCACCAGTTCCATCGACAGCACGAGGTTCCAAAACAGAAACAACGCGCATTGCATCTCTCACACCATTCATCTAACCTATCATTCTACCAGGGTTTTCTGCTACCTCAACTGTGTAGTTATCAATGTGGGCTGCCTTCAGGAGACTTTATATACTGCAGGCTGTAATCTGGTGTGCCTGGCGACGCTTGCAGCCGAAAGGAATGAATCTTCCCTACCAGGATCCTGCCTCAACGAGGGCTTCTGTCCACCGGATGTTCTCGAGGAGTGGTCCAGTTGATCCAAGTGCAGCCATCTCAATATGTAGGCCTGAACAATTGATGACAAACTTGTCTGGCCAGTGCATAGATTGGCTGATCAGTGGCGATGATAGGTACTTGCCCTGGGTTTAGGAATGCTACAGTGTCCTTGATCTTGTCTATCACGTGTCTTATCATGACAATGGAGTGGGCTTCATCTCGGAAAAGAGGTAACACTGATATGTAATGCTCAATGCGGGCTTCTCTTCTGCCCATCAAAGTGGGGTGGAGAAGGAATTGTTGGTGAAGTATGCAGGACGGATTTTGTTGAAAGAATCAGGAAGACCTGAGACTGCCCTCACCTTGTTGTCTCTAATTTGAAGTGGTACTCGCTCTTAACCTTGATTGTCTCGGGTGGGGTGCTGGAAGACAAAAATGCTCATGCCATGGAAGGAGGTGCTTGCTGTTGTTGCAGATATGTTGTGGTCAATGTTGTCCATAGCAGATGTGGTGAACAACCCTCTTCGCAGTTATTGGCGGGCACACCACCCCATCACCTAAATACTGGCTATTACAGCTGCATCTCAAAGCTGTGTGGAGACCTCAAACACTCTGTCATAGGAAATGCGATGCTGTGTTCATGAATCATTTCTAACAAATGTCGCTAACTTCTTGTCTTTGCAAAGACAGACATTTCCATGTAAACAAAGAATGGGATCTCCCGGTCTTTTTTCATGTCGTGAATAGTTGCTCCTTCTTTGTACCTTGATAACAGCTGTATTGCAGCAGCTATGCCATATTGCTAAGTCTTTCAAGCTTCGATGCAGCAAATCTGAGTTGAGATTTGATGTCTGCTCCATGTTCAATCATACACACATTGAAGAAGAGTGGACGGAATGGCTACTTCAACACATCCCCTGTGGAAAGTTTCTTCAAATGTAGATTTGTGGTCCAGCATGTGTCTTCGCAAGACCTTGACTACTTTTGCAAGAAAAGGAGCTTCGGAGTAGTCAGAAGCTTGCGACAGAGCCAAACCTATATCTACACTTGGGACACAGTGATACGTCATTTAACAAACACGTAACTATTCCGGGACGTGTCACGTCTGGAGCATGTTGTCTTGTTTTTGGTGGCACGTTCCGGGGAACGTTGTATTGCTAATACCTCCGCTGCCACATGAAATGCGCGACGCAAATCCTTTTGTGCTCAAACCTAGAAACGGTAATAAAGATGCATACTTTTGTATTGTGCTAGAATTGGTGGAATACAGCTCTCGAGATGATTGAAAGTTGAGTTCTGCATGGTTGCAAATTTCTGAATTGATACCAAGATCATTCAAATCGGATCAATGTTTTAAAAGTTATGGCAAAAATAGTATTTCTGTCGTGCAAATGGCGGCCATTTTGACAAATGGCTGCCATCTTGTTAGAATTGATAGAAAACAGCTTCTGAAATGCTCGAAAATGATAGATTCAAATTCTGCATGGTTAAAAATATCAGATTGTCCACCAAGCTCATTCAAATCGGATCACTGTGTCAAAAGATATAGCAAAAATAGTATTTCTGTGGTGCACATGGCGGCCATCTTGAAAAAATGGCCGCCATATTGTTAAAATTGATAGAAGACAGATTCTGAAATGCTGGAAAATTATTCATTTTAGTTCTGCATGGTTGAAAATATCAGATTTGACACCAAGATCATTCAAATCAGATCACTGTGTCAAAAGTTATGGCAAAAATAGTATTTTTGTGGTGCAAATGGCGGCCATCTTGAAAAATGGCTGCCATCTTGTTAGAATTGATAGAAAACAGCTTTTAAAAGGCTACAAAATCATAAATTTGCGTTCTGCATGTTTGAAAATATCAGATTCTTCACCAAAATCATTCAAATCAGATCACTATGTCAAAAGTTATGGCAAAAATAGCATTTTTAAGGTGAAAATGGCGGCCATCTTGGAAAATGGCCGCCATCTTGTTAGAATTGATAGAAAACAGCTCTAGAGATGCTAAAAAATCATACATTTGACTTCTGCATGGTTGAAAATATCAGATTTGACACCAAGATCATTCAAATCGGATCACTGTGTCAAAAGTTATGGCAAAAATAGTATTTATATGGTGCAAATGGCGGCCATCTTGAAAAATGGCCGCCATCTTGTTAGAATTGATAGAAAACAACTCTAGAGATGCTAACAAATCATAAATTTGACTTCTGCATGGTTGAAAATATCAGATTTGCCACCAAGATCATTCAAATCGGATCACTGTGTCAAAAGTTATGGCGAACACAGTATGTTTAAGGTGCTAATGGCGGCCATCTTGGAAAATGGCCGCCATCTTGAATTTTCAAGTGGCTAACGAGGTTTTTGTTTAAAGTGCCCTAAGAGGGATATGTATGCAAATTTTCATGCTTGTATCACCATTTGAAAGATTTTTTCACTTATCTGCTCCACTATATATCGATGTGCGACCTGACAAAAAATGACATTAAACATTATTCAACATTGTGAGGAATGAAATAACGGAAAAAATATAAAACAGAACAATTCAAACACTCTGGACGTGCGGGAATTAGTAATATTGTAAACGTAATGATAAAAACTATTAACAAAGTTCGTATCAGAAAAGTACTCAATGTAATTACGTATTTCCAATAACAACTTGCTGTCGCAGAGGGTGATATACCAATGTGCAGTAGTATCTAGAGAGCATACACCCATGAAACTAGTCAAATTCAATATGTAACTTTCAACGTATTGTCGTAAGAAAGGTAACATCTTGAGTACATCGTTGTTCGTAGGCGGATGAACCTAATAGTTTTTAATATCTTAATCACATTAGGGATTGGCATGGTATCAATGGAAACACTTCTTTATTTCCACGGTATGGCATCTAATGCCTTCTGTGTAAATCACGGCGCTGTACTCGACGAGTTATGCCAAGTCTGTTTTGAATGTAAGCAATTTGTATCAACACATGTTATACTGTACAGTGTAGAGGGCGCCTAACAGTGTAGACGGCGAGTGGATAGTTGAGTTTTGGAAAAAGAGGTTGCTACACACAATGATGTGTTAGTGAGATAATGCACAACAGTGTTAAATGTAACATAGTATACCATCGTAATGACAGAATAAACTTAATTTGAACAAAATCGGTTCAGAAATGGCTAAAATATCCATTAACATAGCTATTTGTAATAGTTGTGGGAACCACAATTATTCAATAATTTTTAACCAGCCCGTTATTCATTTTTTTAAATGCTTCCTCTTTTCAAGTTTACAAAAGAGGCTTTTAATTAGTAGTTGATTATCTCTCTATCTAATCACTATTTCAACAAAACATCACATGCACAATATGAGTGTTTGGAGAGCGCCCTCTTGAGTTTTAACAGATGACTTGTTGAATGTCATTTGTTGTTTTCCTTTCGAGCATGGTGGAGTTATATTATTGTGTATTATAATGGTAGAGGTTTTAGTTACTAAAATTCAGTTTGACCAAATCTTTACTCTCTTAACAAAAACTTAACTATTTGACATGGGATGGAATGTTCACGCATCCTAAAATAAAATATCACTTCTAGAAGGTTTGCTCCCCGATAATTGCTGTATGGCCTACCTTACATGTCAGAGTCTTCTTTAAGCAGTTCGGATCCGTAAATCATACGCGCGGATCCATCTTGCAAACGCCTTGCGCACGGTGCGTAATGCACATTCGCACAGTGCGCACAAACTAGTCTAGTTAAATATGGCTTTTCGCGGTGTATAGCTTCTACACGATATTTAGTTAAATTGAGTTGAATGTTTAAATATAAATTGTATACAGGCAGGAATCGGACAATACTTGAAAGGGGTAATTAAACGGAACACTGTTTCTACCATGCTTGTATGTACGCCTCTCACAACGACAACATACACATTGGGAAGTAGGAGGCAATGCTTGATGCATGTTACTGTTCTGATAACAAGCAATAACACAAACTTAGATACATAATTTAGTGTGACGTCAGCTTAGAGAGGAATGAGACGCTCTCCAATTGAGTTAAACAGTGAACCTCTTCTTGAATACGAGACATTCTCTGCCGTTACAGACGACCATATCACCTGATGCCATTATCACAGGGCTACTGCAAAACAGAAGTGACTGTGCTTTTATATCATCAAATAGTTCGTTTAAAGGAAATGAGATAACTTCTCTTCTCTCCTGATCATCCTCACTGGACATCTGATCTATCACAGCCATCTTATGCCCCTCATCCCAGTGCACCACGTACAGGTCAGCTGTCAGAGGGTCGATGACACAATTCAAGATCTTCTCACTGTGCGTGATTTCCCTCTGCGCTCCCTGCCTGTCGATGATGAGAAGCCTGTTTTCCGGTGAATGGGGAAGCGCGATGATGTCATATGTTGCGAGTACACCGCGCATCATCCCTATGTTCTCTTCACATCTGATCGTGTTGATGATGCATCCATCATCGGGGTTAATAACATATAAGCATTTTTGGCCGCTCTCAGCAGCTATGATCATCCCATCATGATCAACAACTACATTCACCAATGTGAGATCATCTGACGTGTTTCTTGGTAACATGATATCTCTGATCAGCTCCCACTGTGTGTTATACAGGCTGATGCATTCAGGCAAGCTGTCACTAGTACAGTAGTACATTATTTTACCACACACTATGTTGCCATTATCGAGCAGTGTGCAGGATGAATTACAGGATGACTTCCCATCACTCGTTATCACTCTCTGGGAGGTCATGTTCCTCACGTTGAAGCTGTAAGTATGCCTTTCCGTTGGGACCCTATCCGACACAGTAACAGAATCGTTACTTTTACATCCCGTAATAACAGGTGATTTGACAACACTCGGTATCTCAATAGTCGAGCAAAGCTCCCATTCTCCATCATAACCTCCGATCCTACCATTGTACTTCTCATTTCCCACTCCCTCGATGAACCGCACACCTCTCACTGTGCGTGTGATATGCTCTACCACGTCCTCATCGGCCTTCTTCCCCAGAGTGTTAATGAGCGATGTGATCAGCTGCTGTGCGCCTTTCAGAAGTTCCTTATCATCACCAAGGAGTAGCTCTACTCTTTCGGCTCCGTCATCCACGCGTTGCATGACATCCCTCGCATTGCGTTGCAGGTCCTCTATCTTGTTGTGTGTCTTACCAGCTATTGCAGTAACGTCATCAAGTAACTTACGTCGAATCTTGTCGATTATTTGCAGATGATTCTCCGCATCGTCGTGGCATTGCTTCAGACGCGCTTCTCTCTTTACGTTGATTTTCTCCGTTATCTTCCGTATTTCTTCATCTGCTTTGTCATCGATCAGTTTCGCGGATTGCTCTTCTTTGTCCCTACATCCTGCCAGCTCATCATCAACTGTAATATTTACTTCCTCTTCTACTAACTTAAAGTGTGTGATAGACCCTTCCACACACGATCTCAGTGTTTTAACATACCCTTTCCAAAGCAGTTGGCTATCTTGTAATGCCGCTTTTACTTTCAAAAGTTCGCTTCTCTGGTTCACAAGTACTACATTAATATCTTCTAGCTGGCAAGGTTTCTGATGTTCTTTGATGGCGCATGTATGGCATAAAGGTGCCTCGTGGTTCTCGCAGTACAGTTTAAGAGACATATCGTGCTTCTCACATAATATACCAAGTTCACCCTCCTTGACGTAGTACGCCATTCCGCCTGCATCCTGACTCCCCATACATTCATCATTCCCGCCAAATCCTGATGCCATTGCGATGAGATGCTATTTGTAAAGATCTATTAGGAAATACAAAAGAAACATTGTGAGTGGTACACGACGCATTTTAATTTGATCAACACATATTTCCGTACAAACCAAACACCCTTTTTTTCCAATGTACTTCTGTTTCGAATATCGAAAGTATAATATCTATTTTATTTTGTAAAGTTGTTACAATATGTTTCTCTTGTCGCGTCTTATTATGTCATGATTATTGTTTTCAAACTATATAGGCAAAACAGTATTCACATAATTGTGCATGCATTGAAACAAAACTTGTCCACTATTAAACTGTACTGAAGTGTATAGTCTTGTAATAATGCACACTCCCTTGTTATATTTTGAAAAGAGAGACCAAGTCCAACATAATAAACTTGAATTACAAACAAGATATTGGAGGTTGCCGTTCAATCAAGATAATCTTCGAATGAATCTAAGTAAGTTTAACAGGTAACAAAATCATCATACGCCAAGAACTGCACGTATACGTATCAGATTTGGCGTAGCACAGTGGTGGTGGGCGGCGAACTAGGCTCTGGAGGGATGGGTTCAAGGAATATATTTGTACTAGATTTTTACCAATTATGTAACCATATATATATCAAAATAATCTACGATTACAACAAGACATCATTTTACTAGGCATTCGCAACATTAACTAATATAGGTAACAATCCTACATCAGTTGCTTGTGTGTTTGTTTGATTTTAGCAGGGCTTGACACAAGCGCTTGTCCAAATGGCTCGGGGTGTATTTCACAAAGATCCCAAATTGAACTTAAAGGGTACCACCACCCAAAAATAATATTCGTATTATAGAAAGGTAACATATTTAGTATTCCATTCCTTCAACAAGTTCCCAAAAATATTTTTCAGAAAAAAATATATAATTGAAAAAAGCATCACCATTCTCAACAATTTGTTTATGCGGTCTGAATTGCGTAGACTATTATGCGTACAGAGCCAGATGGCTCTGTGCAGAGCAAACGAATCATCCGGGACCCTATTGACGTACGCGTGAAAGTATTGGCGCACTCGCAAATGCTTGGCCCGTGTGGAACCAGGTAACAGCAGTGGTTCCGTAAGTGGTGGAAATTAATTGCTTTGTTTATGAATTACACAACCGTTTGCAAAATATTGGGTATCTATTTGATATCACAAAACAGTACCAAAACATATAATAATGTGTTGTCTTTTGCCCGGCGGTCCCCTTTAAACCCTAAATTGGACTTACAATATTGTGGTAGTACATTTGTAGCTTCCGAATTAAACATATTCAAGAGCCCAAATGCAAATATTTCAAATTGTCAACACAAATTTACATCATAGTCAAGTCCAATTTACGAGTTAAATTCAACTGAGGATCTTTGTAAAAACACCTCCTGGTTCACATAGGCAAATGGGTTTGTCTGTTATGGAAGGCATGCATGGGACTCATTGTTCGTACAACTTATTATCACCCTCTACTTGTACATACACAAGGAAAATCTTTAAATGTAATGTTTATACAAGCAAAGAATATTTGGAAGTTCGGAAGTGTATAATGAAAAGCATGGACGAATATTTTGTATTGTTATTCTTCATTCTTACATGACAAATTGTGCAGCAGATATATGTGTCCCCCTCTAACACTCTAACACTAATTGTCGGAAATATCAAAATTGAGATTGTTAATGTTTTGAATTCTCTAGGATTTCAGCTTTAAAATGAAACATATAAGTATGTTGAAGGCCAGAAAATGCAATTTGATAACGTGGACCAGAGCCTCGCTATTTGTTAAACAACAGAGAAAATCGCTTCTAAAATTTTGCATTATGCAGAAAAGCATTCTCACACATCGAGCGAAGTCATTATTTATGGTATAACAAATTCGAATTAGGACCTGCAATTTTCAGAGAATGTAGATGAAATATGTAAGTATCAAATGCCGTAAAGTTGAAATTTTCACCCAGAGACAATTGTGTATTTCATTTTCATTTTCATTTATTTTGCAACTTTCGTCAAAACATAACATAAATACATAACAATTATTTAAAGGGGACCACCAGGCAAAGGACAACACATTAGTATATGTTTCGGTACCGTTTTGTGATATCAAATAGATACCCAACATTTTGCAAAGGGTTGTGTAATTCATAAACAAAGCAATTAATGTCCACCACTTACGGAACCACGGCTATCTCGTGGTTCCACACGGGCCAGGCATTTGCGAGTGCGCCAATGCTTTCACGCGTACGTAAATAGAATCCCGGATGATTCGTTCGCTCTGCATAGAGTGCCGCTGGCTCTGCTCGCATAATAGTCTGCGCATTCAGACCGCATGACCGCATGACTGAGAATGGTGATGCGTTTTCCAATTATATATTTTTTTCTGAAAAAATATTTGTGTGAACTTATTGAAGGAATGGAATACTAAAGATGTTACCTTTCTTTAAAAAGATTATTATTTTTGGGTGGTGGTACCCTTTAACAACATAATATATACAAATCATGAATATCACAATTGTGCTTAATTACATTAAACAATTGTAAAAAAAAAAAAAAAATAAAGAATAACTATACAACATAATAGTATACAGTATAGCAGGAGAGTTGCATGGGATGTCACAATAAGCTGCAAGCTTGATAGCGTGACACCCAAAGAAAAATTAATGTAAGCTTAAATTATGTATACGAACTATGACATATGGGATAAAGAGAAAGAAAAGGAAGAAAGGAGAAGGAAGGGGTGCAAGTGCGAATAATTAAAGTACACGCTACCCCTTGAAAACCATATACTAGTTATATAAAACATATACAAATATCTAACAAATTACTCATTGAATTATACAAAATATCATTAAATAACAAAAACGCAAGTTCGCTGCCATCATAACACTATACAGGGTAGGAAACTATATTAATTTGTTTATGTTAAATATTGACTTAGCACAATATCTTTTATCTTTCTTTTAAATACATTTAAAAAGGTTATTTGTTTTACAAATTCAGGCAAAGTATTCCATATATCAGGCCCATGGTGTCGTATTGACTTATGAGGCTCTATGATTTTGAGGCTCTATGTACTAAAGATCCACAGCGACTTATGACCGCAAGTGTGGTGCTTGGGCTCATATGACAATAATGTTGGCAATTAGGCTTTACTAACCGTACCATGATGTATGTACTATAACGCTGTATCCCCTTCAGTTTTAACATTGTTGTACTCATTGTAGTTCTATATAAGTGAATCCTACTTAGCGTCCATTGAAATCAAAAAGCTTCAATCTTGTATCAATAACTAAGCTCATTGTAGGGAGCAGTGACTGTAAATCCGACTGCCCAATAGTGTTCCTACATTTATGTAACCCCTTTGATTTGACCAACTCTATAAAGGAATCGTGCATTGACTGTATTAATTTTCAATCCTGTATTGATTCATATGCTTATTGTAGTGTGCAGTGACTGTACATATCGCCTATTCCATATAAACTGTAGTAATATTTCTTAAAGAATGTGTTTTAGTCTTTGGAACTGTAATTCAACTGCGGCAGTAGTTTATGTCTGCTATGTTAAAATCCCTATTGATTTTGCCAACTCGTGAAGTGAATCCTATTAACCAAACAAACTTTTAAAAAACACGAGGGGAAATGACCCAAAATGTGGTTAATAAGTTTTGACCTCGGCAAAATACGCTCGAAGCAACCGCGAATGATGCCCGATTTTTTAGAGTGTATGTAGTCACTGTAAATTAACCCTATCCAAAAGAGAATGCATTGCTGTTTCTCATAGCATTCTGTATCGTAATTGACACTAAAGCTGTACTGTAGCACTTCCTTTGATCCAGCCATAAAATTGTAACCTCCATTAAATTAAAACATATGGTGCAGGTTTGGATTACTAACCTTCATTTTGACCAGAACTGAACTATCAATCAATTCAACGTCATTGATAGTTACATTTTGAATGAGCTCATTAATAAATAAAAAGTAAATATTACTTACATTAAATAAATGATAATATATTAATTCTGTAGATTCAACCCGCGGTCCTTGATTCTGAGCTGCGGATGGTATCTAGCTTGCAGTCAAGCTGATCCCTGTCTTTACAACAATGCTATAAATAAGTCTTTTACGGTAGAGATTCGAACGTGAAAGTTCATCAAGAAAACCATCAAATTGAACTCGTGATTTGAAAAGGCATACGACCACATTTTGGCCGAGGTTGAGGGTGGGGGGGGGGGGGGGGGTGGGGGGGGGGAAGCTGAGTGCTGCACAATTGCTCGAATATCACCCTTTCTCCTCGTTCATCTGGCATCAGGTCATTTTTACCGCATATTGTTCTAATATTTGTCCGCCCACATGATTATGACAGTATTTTTTTTCCCCGAAGGTGACATCATTTGTCCGGAATTATACCGTTTTTCCTTCAAAATGGCACTAGATTGCCCAAATATGTCATCATTTTTGATAAAATGGCTTTAGCCTGACATAATTATGCCAACATGAATATATTCTTTCCAAAATGTTTTTGGCCGAATATGGTGCTGTTCAAACCCGGAGGGGGGGGGGGGGGGGGGGCTCTCGCTCATTGTCCTCTTCGACACATTGATTACTGCAGTGAGTATAGTGTCCATTTGTTACGATTTCGTGGCAGTTTATTGAACTGTAATATCATACACAGTAACTGAGGTGCAGTAATTTTGTTCTTACATAATATGGTATTTACATAGGAAATACACGGTTACCCAGAGGAAGTCAACCAGAGCAGACTAGTCTGTGAACAACAGATACAACTTCCAATGACGTTCTTGTAATAGATTATATTCCTAATACACATTGGTCCGAAGTTACATGCATTCTGATCATACATCGGCGGGACTGTTTGCATCTATAATAAACGTATGGCAAAGTATAATGGATAACTGGCGATGCAACGAATTTGTTAAATTCGAAGAAAAATCATCACACAAGCTGAATTGTACAAACTAAATATGATTTATAGTGTTTATGAGAGTGGGGAAGCAAACATTGCAATTTATTAATTACGATGTTGATAACAGGATAGTGGTTACGCATTTGGGAGAGTAGTTACTCAAGGATTGCTTTAATTTAGGGTATATAGGAAGCTACAAACAATACTTATGCTTGTAAAATTCTATAACCACCTGTATCAGATTAAAAGCGGATCCGAAATGGCTTTAATATCCATAAACATAACCAAAACCATTTGAAATATTTGTTTTTACACCACCCGTTACAAAACTTAATCAAATTCCCTTTTTCTTTTTTAAATGCACAAAGGAGGTTTGTAAATAGTTGTTGATTATCTCGTTATTTAATTACTAATTCAACAAAACATCACATGGACAATACTTTATTGTAAATGGTTTAAATCAGTGAGTTTTTAAGTGGGGCACTTTGAGTTTTAACGGCTCCTTTTAATGATAACGGGCTTTTTACTTAGTCATTTGTACTTGTTCGTTCCTTTCGAGCAGGGTGGAGTTATACGTATTAGTTTGTTATGTAATGGTGCACGTGTTGGTTACTAAAATTAACTATTCGTCAAAGTATACATTATGTAGCCTCATAATATCACGAGCAGTTGAGAGAAACAATACAAGCCTTTATACAAGCTCCACTTTCGAAAGAAATAGATAATTCTCGCATATAGCGAGTGTGTCATAATATACGGTATATGAACATTAGAGGGCGCTATGACTATAATATTTTGTGATTAAAGGACATGTCACGGTCAATTTGTGGGACCAAGATTCATTGAGCATTACTTGTTGAATAGTTTGTTAAAGATGCGCAGGTAATCTCAATAAAAATGTCTGCGTTATTGCCAATGTTTACGGAATTTGGTCCCACAATTTCAACTGGTCACATTTTCATGTGACCAGTTGAAATTGTGGGACCAAATTCCGTATTTTCAATTTCAACTGGTCACATGAAAGTACACTGTATTCATGAGGTGGTCTCACAAATGCATGCTTTAACAAATATTGTATAATAGGATTTGAGGAGATGCAATGATGTTTTATTTAAACTACCCAGACTTCACCGGGTAGTAATCAGAAAACTAGAGGAACTTTACCCCCCCCCCCCCCCCCAAAAAAAAAACAAACAAACAAACAAACAAACAAACACACACACAAACAAAACAAAACAAAACTACACAAAACAAAACAAAACAAAACAAAACAAAACGCACACACACACACACACACGTCCGCACACATATTTGCATAAGCACCCGGGCATTTCCATTTAGCTTGAAATAATGTTCATACAAAATAAAGCTAATGTTCTCGTAAAATCATTCGTAGTGAATAGAGGATGTAAACTATTTGGGCAAACATATTAATTCCCCACCCCCTTCCTGGAAATAATTGTCTGAGTATACATCATTATAGTTTATGTCATATGTATACAAGAATATACATTTAACAAACAGGTAGAGTGAAACACTCACCGTGTTCATTGTATAGCATTTAATAGAACATTGTACTTCAACATAACGAAACAGACCCCTCTGTCACACAGTCTCATTACAGCAGAAGTGACATGCACACGGTATACATCCACATACATCTGTGAATACGTACTCGCAATCATCTCGTTTGAAGGCAACAAATAATTCATTGTAATAAATTAACTGTATACAAATATCATACAAATAATATGCCCACAATGTGAAATAAGATATCATTCTAATTAATTTTTATATTATGTTTTGAAGCTGTTTAATCAATCTTTTTCAAACCTGGACGATTATAAAATCATTGTTTATTATAAACTTGAACAATTGTTTTGAATACATCTTCCACATTAGGCTAGTAACAATCATTATACTTATTTTATAGTGGACGTTTGTGAACATCATAGTTCATGGTATACACAACAAGTATATGTGCCGATGACCACATATGAAAATAAAATTAATGTAATGTACAATTTACAATCAATGCGACCTGACAAAATTAATGGTGTTCACCAAAATATTATTCCGCATACTTTTCTTAAAGTTAATCATCACAGAATATCAGTTTATGAAAGCTGGTGCAAATAATTCAATATCATACAGTAAGAAAACCTAGTGACATCTTAAAGTAATTCTCAATTATAGCTAAGACAGCGTTCAGTTTAATGTTACTCAATACACCGTTGTTTATCAACTAGCCTAGTTGCAGTAAATTATTTCACAATATACACGTACTAAATCAATTTGAAGCATAGTAAACAACACACAGGAAATATCTTACATGTTCGTATTATTGATCGTATAGTCGATGTCCGCAAACAAGGAGGTGTTTACTAAAATATGTATTAATATATTCAATACCATAAACATATATTGTACACTAAACTGAAGAGCAACCAAGGCGTACAACATTAAACAGGTATTAAAGCAGTATTTACAGAACACATGAATATTACAGCAAAAATACATATATAATACACATGTTAAATTTGTCATCGATTTGAGTTATAGTGAAGTTTCCTTAAATAGAATTCAATATAATAACGTACTCTGATTAGAAAATGTTATGCCAAATACCTATTAACCACACCAAAACTCTGTAAGCTGATGAACCATTTAAGATGCAAACCAAAATATAATTTAACATATTCATTATCACGACATAGTTGCTGTCACAAAGGACTTGAACAATAAGGGAATTAACAATATACAATCGTACGAGCAAAGCATTATAATCAATTATAAAATATACAACAATACAATCATATGTATAATACAACTTCCAACTTCATACATTTTATTTGAAGAGCTTAATTCCAAAAGGCGCTAAATCAACGTTTTCAATTACGGAGAAAATAAGGTTTCTTTGTCGAATTGTGTCCACATGTCTATGGGAATATGAACATGTAACGTTCCATATTTTGATTTTGATGATTTATTCGTCCTAAAATTTCGATTTCTAGAAAGCTACGTAGCTTATAAATGCGCTGATATCGTTAACTCATTTGTTTATGGAAAGTGGATTTAGCTTCTTTTGAAACTAAACTCTTCGTGATGTAATTATCTGATTTCGTTAAAACATTGTTATATCAAAAGCCGATTGACCATACAGTAACAAGTAATTATAATACACCAATAGTAGCAGTATGGGATCAAGAGGTTAATAACAAATAGGAAACTCATTACAATTTCAAAGTTTTGTAGATGTTTGGCAACAATAGTTTGTAACACAGTCATAATATACATTGCCGTAAACAAACTGATGCACCATCATGTGATGTATTGAACTTGTTGGTGGAATGGACTACTAAAACAATTATATTTCATTTAAAAGTATATTTGTTTGGGTTGTGGTTTCCTTTAAGAACAGACATGAAACTCACTACATTTCAAAATGGTGTACTGAGATATGAAAATCAATATACATTATCATAAACAAATTGATGTATTGACATGTGATGTACTGAATATATACATTATCATAAAGAAACTGATGTATCGACCTGTGATGTACTGAATATATACATTATCATAAAGAAACTGATGTATCGACATGTGATGTACTGAATAAAGAAACTGATGCATCGACATGTGATGTACTGAATATATACATTATCATAAAGAAACTGATGTATCGACATGTGATGTACTGAATATATACATTATCTTAAAGAGACTGATGTATCGACATGTGATGTACTGAATATATACATTATCATAAAGAAACTGATGTATCGACATGTGATGTACTGAATATATACATTATCATAAAGAAACTGATGTATCGACATGTGATGTACTGAATAATTATATACATTATCTTAAAGAGACTGATGTATCGACATGTGATGTACTGAATATGTACATTATCATAAAGAAACTGATGTATCGACATGTGATGTACTGAATATAAAACGAGTGGACCAACAATTTCGTATCAAAGAACTGATTATATAAACTGATAAAGCATCCAATATTATACAAATGATGCAGTGTATAGAGAAGCACTATACGGTCAGGATAGCGATTAAATATGTATTATATGCAGGCTATTGTCAATGTGCGTCCTGAAAAATAGTTACATTAAATATATTCAACATTGTGAACAATTAAACAACGGCACAAATATGAAACAGCACAATTCAAACACTCCGGACGTGCGGGAATTAGTAATATTGTAAACGTAATGCTTTAAGCTATCAACAAAGCTCGTATCCGAAAAGTACTCTGCTATCTGCAATAACGTATTTCCAATAACAACATGCTGTCGCAGAGGGCGATACACCAAGGTGCAGCTGCAGTATCTAGAGAGCATACACCCATACAACTCGTCAAATTCAATATGTAATGCATACAACTTTCAACGTATTGTCGTAAGAAAGGTAACATCTTCAGTACATCGTTGTTCGTAGGCGGATGAACCTAACAGTTTTCAATATCTAAATCACATTAGGGACTGGCATGATATCAATGGAAACACTTCTTTATTTCCACGGTATGGCATTTAATGCCCTCTGTGTAAATCACGGCGCTGTAGTTGTGCCAAGTCTCATACGTAATTTTGAATGTAATTTGTATCAACAAATGTTATACTGTACAGTGTAGAGGGCGCCTAACAGTGTAGACGGCGAGTGGATAGTTGAGTTTTGGAAAAAAGAGGTCGCTACAGACAATAATGTGTTAGTGAGATAATGCACAACAGTGTTAAATGTAACATAGCATACCATCGTAATGGCAGAATAAACTTAATTTGATTACAATCGGTTCAGAAATGGCTAAAATATCCATGAACACAGCTATTTGTAATAATGGTGGGGACCCACAATTATTCAATAATTTGGAACCAGCCCGTTATTCTTTTTTTTGTAAATGCTTCCTCTTTTCAAAAGTTTACAAAAGAGGCTTTCAATTAGTAGTTGATTATTTATCTATCTAATCAATATTTCAACAAAACATCACATGCACAATATGATTGTTTAGAGAGCGCCCTATTGAGTTTTAACGGCTGACTTGTTGAATGTCATGTGTTGTTTTCTTTTCAAACATGGTGGGGTTAATACGTGTGGTTTACGGGTACACCATGTGAGATGGGTGGATTGGTAAGCCCTGAAAAGGACTATGGTAGTCCTAGAAAGGACTGTTGGTGTAGTTCTGAAAAGAACTGTTGGTATTCTTTCTAGGAGAGTTCTAAAAAGAACTGTTGGTAGTCCTAGAAAGGACTGTTGATAGTCCTAGAAAGGACTGTTGGTAGTCCTATAAAGGACTGTTGGGATAGTCCTGAAAAAGACTGTTGGTATTCTTTCTAGGAGAGTCCTAAAAAGGACAATTGGTAGTCCTAGAAAGGACTGTTGTTATTCCTAGAAAGGACTGTTGGGATAGTCCTGAAAAGGACTGTTGGTATTCTTTCTAGGAGAGTCCTAAAAAGTACTGTTGATAGTCCTAGAAAGGACTGTTGGTATTGCGAGGAGAGGGTGGATGGTAGGAGGGACTCGACGTTTCGAATAGGTTGACTATCCGTCGTCAGGAGTGGGGATCTGTTGGCGTGCGCGGCTATAAGGCTACGGGTTGCGGACGCGGATGACGTACTATCGATTAGGAGCGCTATCGGCGACGCGTTGTGTGTGCTGCCGACGCTGGCGGCGCTGTAGTCTCTCGGCTCGCTGGGTGCGGACGTGGGTGACGCAAGGCTGCTCTGCGGGTGGCGGCGTTTGATGCTCGGCTGGCTGGCTGGCTGGCTGTTGACGCTGGTGGCGCTGTAATCTCTCGGCTCGCTGGTCGCGGACGTGGGTGACGCAAGGCTGCTCTGCGGGTGGCGGCGGTTGATGTTCGACTGGCTGGCTGGCTGGCTGTTGACGCTGGCGGCGCTGTAACCTCTCGGCTCGCTGGTCGCGGACGCGGGTGACGCCAGGCTCTTCTGCGGGTAGCGGCGGGTGGTGTACGGTTGGCTGACTGATTGGCTGTTGCATTTCGGTGTGCTGGTTGCGGATTTTAGTGGCGCTAGGCTGCTCGGTTTCCTCTGTGGGTGGCGGTGGGTGATGTGTGGCTGGCTGTGTAGGCTGTCTATTTGTGTCCTTGTTGATGAGTGGTTTCCAGATGTCGCTGATGTATAATCCTGTATCTTGAGGTACTGTGTTGTGGCGGTGAATTTCGATGGCTTCTCGGATGCGGCGTGTGTTCCAATGTTTGATGGTGGTGATGAGCTTGCTGTCGTCCCATTGAATAACGTGTTCGTGCTGTTGTGCGTGCTTGACGATGGCTGACTTGTCCCAATCGCTGAGTCTGTAGCTGGTCTTGTGTTCCTTTAGTCGTGTTTCCAGATTTCTGCCCGTTTCCCCAATGTAGACTTGACTGCATTCGCATGGTATTCTGTAGACTCCTGCTTTCTTGTGAAGTGGATGCCTGTCCTTGTGAGTGTGGAGTGCCGAGTGGAGCTTGTTGGATGAGCTATGACGAACTTTGATGTCTGCTGTCTGAAGAATGCGTTGAATCTTGTGTGAGGCTGGTCCGATATATGGTAGAACAACTGTTTGTGTCGGTGGTGTAGCTATTGGTTGGTCTTCTTCAGTTGTGGTGTCGGCGATGGGCCTGCTGGTTGGAATGCTGGTCTTGATCTTGTTTCTTGGGTATTTGTTGATATCAGTGAGGGCGGTGGTGACGTGCTTGATTTCCTGTTGTAGATGGTCGGCATCGCTGAGTTGGTGGGCTCGGCGGATGAGGGTGTTGGGTACTGACTGAATAACTGCTGGATGGTGGAATGATCTGTAGTGTAGGTATCTGTCGGTGTGTGTGGGCTTCCTGTAGATTTGGTGGGCGGGTTTACCGGATGGAGTTCTAGTAACGAGGACGTCGAGGAAGGGGATGCTGTTGTGTTCTTCGGTTTCCATGGTGAATTTGATGCTCGGGTGTTGCTGGTTGATGTGGGTGAGGAAGGTGTCCAAGTCGCCTCTGCTGTGTGGCCAGATGACAAATGTGTCGTCGACGTATCGAAGCCAGAGGGAAGGAGAATGTGAAGATGACTGTAGTGCTGTTGTTTCGAAGTGTTCCATGAAGATGTTGGCTATGACGGGTGAAAGTGGTGATCCCATGGCTGCGCCTTGTAGTTGTTTGTAGTAGTTGTCTCGCCATTTGAATGATGTGGAGTTGAGACAGAAGATGATGAGGTCGTGAATTTCGTCCGGTGTGAGTGCGGTTCTATCGGAGAGTGTGTCGTCAGCTTCGAGTCGAACTTTGACGATGCTGCAGGCTTCGGTGACAGGAACGCTGGTGAACAGAGATTCAACGTCAAAGCTGACCATGATGTCTGTGTCTTGTATGGTTGTCTTGGAGAGAATGTCGATGAAATGCTTGGAGTTGTTGATGTGATGCTGTGACTGTCCTACAAGAGGCTGAAGAATTGATGTCAGGTGTCTAGCGGTGTTGTAGCATGGCGATCCTCGGGTTGAAATGATGGGACGAAGTGGGATGGCGGGTTTGTGGATCTTCGGCTGGCCAAATAGGATGGAGCAGGTAGCTGAAGATGAACGGAGCTGGAAGTAGAGTGGCTTGGGGATGGCGTCTAGTCTGTGTAGTGAGAGTAGTTGCTGGTTTAGTTTCCTCTCAGTGGCTTGTGTCGGATCTTTCTTGAGCTGCTTGTAGGTCGGGTCTCGATGAGGGCTGTGATCTTGTTATTGTAGTCTTGCTTATTGAGTAGTACAGTGGCGTTTCCCTTGTCTGCTTGTAGAATGTGTATCGATGAATTGTTGCGTAAGTCATTGATGGCTGTTTGTTCTTGTTTGCTGATGTTGGGTTGTTTAGGCTTGGCTGTTGAAAGCGCTTGAGTGACTTGAAGTCGGATGTTGTCTGCTGCGGGTCTGCTCAGGAATCTTAGTTTGGGTTCAACTTGTTGTATTACTTCGGAGAATGGTATCTTCTTGGGTGATACGGCGAAGTTTAGACCTAATGATAAGACGTTGTGTTCTGCTGCTGTGAGGTTGTGGTCGCTGAGATTGATGACGGTGTCCTTGGTGTTGGTGGGTGCTGACGTACTGGTTGGCTGCTGGTTCTTGGCTAGGAGCTGGTTGAATTTGGCGATCTGTTTCTGTCGGGTCGACTGGAACGTTTTCTTGGCGGTGGAGGAGTTGAATGCTTGGCATTTCTTAAGGTCGATAGGTTGGAGTTGTTGGGAGAGGTTGATTTCGGATGCTTGGATGTTGTGTTTCACGTTGTGTAGCTGATGGCGGGTGTTGGCGATGCGTTCTCTGACTAAGGCTAATCCTGCCTTGTGTAGGATCTGTTCTGCGCGTGGTGTGTCAATTGAAGACTTGAGCTGTAGCCCCGGTGGGGTAATGCTGGAGTCACGGCAGCGTTTAAGAAAGGTGAGGTGGGGTTATATTTATTATTGTGTATTATAATGGTAGAGGTTTTAGTTACTACAATTCAGTTTGACCAAATCTTTACTCTCTTTACCAAAACTCAACTATTTGACATGGGATGGAATGTTCACGCATCATAAGGTATAACTTCTATAATGTTTGCTTCCCGATACATGCTGTAGGCCCTACATTACATGTAAGATTCCTCTTTATTTCTTTAAAGGCAGTTCGGGTCCGTAAATCAGACGCGCGGAGCCATCTTGCGAACGCCTTGCGCACATTCGCACAGTGCGCAAAACTAGTCTAGTCAAATATGGCGACTCGCGGTGTATAGTATCTACACAATTGACGATATAGTTAAATCGAGTTTAATGTTTGAAAATACCATGTATACAGGCAGGAACGGACAATATTTGAAAGGGGTAATGAAAGGAACATTGTTTCTACCATGCTTGATTGTACGTCACTCACAACAACAATATACACAATGGGTAGTAGGAAGCAATACAATTACACTGACTTAGATATAGAATATAGTTTGACGTCTGTTCAGAGAGGAATACAACTATATCCTATTGAGTTACAGAGTGAATCTCTTCTTGAATACGAGGCAATCCCTGCCGTTACTGACGACCATATCCCCTGATGCCGTTATGACAGGGGTACTGGCTGTGAGATATGACTCGTCATCACCATCATCATCGTCATGAAGACGTAAAGGAAACGAGATACATTTCGATATCTCTTGGTAACCCTCCCCGGACATCTGAGCAACAGCCACCTTCTGTCCCTCCTCCCTGTACACCACGTACAGATCATCTGTCAGGGGATCGATGACACTATTAAGGATCTGCTCACTGTGCGTGAATTCCCTATGCGCTCCCTGCCTGTCGATGATTAGTAGCTTGTTACTATGTACAGAAGTTTGCGCGATAATGTCACCTGCGGCGAGTACACCGCACAAAAGCCCTATGTTCTCTGCACATATGATCGTGCTGACGATACAACCGTCATCGGGGCTGACAACGTATAAACATGTTTGGTCGCACTCAGCAGCTATGATCATCCCATCCTGAGTAACAGCTATATTTACCAGTGCCGCATCATCCGTCGTGTTTCTTGGTAACGTGATGTCTCGGATCAGCTCCCACTCCTTGTTATACAGGCTGATGCATCCAGGCAAGCTGTCACCAGTACAGTCGTTCATGTATTTAGCGCACACTATCGTGTCCTCATCCAGCAGTGCGCATGATAAAATGCATGTCTTACCATCACTCTTAATCGCCCTCTTGAGTGCAGTTTTACGTACGTTAAACGTGTAAGTGTGTAACTCACTTTTCTCGAAATCTGAGATAACAATATCTTCGTTACTCCATCCCACAACAAGTGAACACTTGACATCTCCCGGTATTTCTACTCCCGAACTACACTCCCATTTCCCATCATAACCCCATATTCTCCCATTGTGCCTCGCATTCCCCTTACCCTCGATAAGCCGCACACCTTTCACTGTACATGTGATATCTTCGACCACGCCCACATCGGCTTTCTTCCCCAGGGTGTCAGTGAGTGATGTGATCAGCTGTTGTGCGCCTTTCAGAAGTTCCTTATCATCCTCAAGGAGTAGTTCCACTCTCTTAGCTGCGTCGTCCACGCGTTGCATGACATCCCTAGCATTGCGTTGTAGTTCCTCTATCTTGGTATGTGTCATTCTAGTTATTGATGTGACTTCATCCAGTAACTCGCGTCGTCTGCTGTCGATAAATTGCCGATGTTTCTCCGCATCGTCGTGACATTGCTTCAGACGCGCTATTCTCTTTCCATTAATTTCCTCCGTTATCTTCCGTATTTCCTCATCTGCTTCGTCATCGATCAGTTTCGCGGCTTGCTTTTCTTTGTCCCTACTTTCTGCCAGCTCAGCATCAACTATAATATTTACTTCCTCTTCTACTAACTTAAGGTGCGTGTTAGCTTCTTCCATACACGCGCTCACTGTTTTACCATACCCTTTCCAAAGCAGCTGGCTATCTCGTAATGTCGCTTTTACTTTCAAAAGTTGGCTTCTCTGGTTTGCAAGTACTTCATTAATATCTTCTAGCTGACATGGTTTCTGATGATCTTTGATGGCGCATGTATGACACAAAGCTGCCTTGTGTTGTTCACAGTAAAGTTTAACGGACCTATCGTGCTTCTCACAGAATAGACCAAGTTCACCCTTCTTAACGTAGCACGCCCCTCCGCCTGCATCCTGACTCCCCATGCCTTCATCATTCCCGCCAAATCCTGATGCCATTGCGATAAGATGCTATTGGTAATCCTGTATTAGGAGATACAGAGGAAGTATTGTGAGTGGTACATTCATATATGTTGGTAAAACCTAGACACCCTTTTGATCCAAAGCGCTTCCATTTTGAATAATGCCATTTAACACCGTCGTGGTTGTCATAAGTATCTATTAGCCTCTTATTAGGCCATCGTTTGCTTTGAAATAAATATAAATGCATTGCAACTAATCATGTCCATTATTAGACTATACTGAAGTGTATAGCACTATTATAATGCACAATCCCTTGATATCTGTAGACAGGCCTGGGATGTAGACAACCGGGAAAGGGGGGGGGGGGGGGGGGGGGTGATGAGGGGTGTGCCCCCTCCCCTCATCACCCCCACCCGGGGCGATGACGTGTACAATCATCCCCTCAGGAAATATATTTCTTGTTTGTGTGTGTGTGTAGGTATGTGTATGTGTGTGCATCTAACCCATTCCAAAAAAAAGTAGACTTTCCAAAAAAGTCTAAAAAAATGGACCGTTTCATGCAATTCTAGATGGTCTAAAATATAACTTTTTCACTCAAATAGAACCAAATTTCATGGTTTACATAAAATAATCCCAACAAAGGTGCGTCGATTGCCACACCTGCACTTACCAAGGTTCGTCGATCGCCACACCTGCTCATACAAAGGTTCGTCGATCGCCACACTTTATTCTTACCGAGGTTCGTCGATTGCCACACCTTACTCTTACCAAGGTTCGTCGATTGCCACACCTTGATCTGTCCTAGGTTCGTTGATCGCCACACTTTATTCTTACTGAGGTTCGTCGATTGCCACACCTGCTTTTACAAAGGTTCGTCGATCGCCACACTTTACTCTTACCAAGGTTCGTCGATCGCCACACCTGCTCATACAAAGGTTCGTCGATCGCCACACTTTATTCTTACCGAGGTTCGTCGATCGCCACACTTTATTCTTACCGAGGTTCGTCGATTGCCACACCTGCTCTTACCAAGGTTCGTCGATTGCCACACCTGCTCTTACCAAGGTTCGTCGATCGCCACACCTGCTCTTACAAAGGTTCGTCGATCGCCACACCTTGATTTGTCCTAGGTTCGTCGATCGCCACACTTTACCCTTACCAAGGTTCGTCGATTGCCACACCTGCTCTTTCCAAGGTTCGTCAATCGCCACACTATACCCTTACCAAGGTTCGTCGATTGCCACACCTGCTCTTACCAAGGTTCGTCAATCACCACACTATACCCTTACCAAGGTTCGTCGATTGCCACACCTGCTCTTACCAAGGTTCGTCGATCGCCGCACCTGCTCTTACAAAGGTTCGTCGATCGCCACACTTTATTCTTACCGAGGTTCGTCGATTGCCACACCTGCTCTTACCAAGGTTCGTCGATTGCCACACCTGCTCTTACCAATGTTCGTCGATCGCCACACCTGCTCTTACAAAGGTTCGTCGATCGCCACACTTTATTCTTACCGAGGTTCGTCGATTGCCACACCTGCTCTTACAAAGGTTCGTCGATTGCCACACCTTGATCTGTCCTAGTTTCGTCGATCGCCACACCTGCTCTTACCTAGGTTCGTCGATTGCCACACCTGCTCTTACCAAAGTTAGGCGATCGCCTCACCTTGCTCAGCAGCCATGATTAATACAAAAGAAAACAAAATCCTGCAAAGTTATGCATAATACAGACAGACCTGTCCTATGGGCCACCTGTCTATAGCATCCAACCTGCCTATAGTGGCCACCAAAAGAGTTACTCTACATAATCAAACAGTGTTGAGGAACCCGTCACCTGTGTACCGTGCTTAGCCACATGTTTACCTTGGTGGGCATTATACACATGTCGGTTATACTGTAGGCTACATACCATTTGAAGAAAACAAAATTATCCTTGTGCCACATTACAATTTCTTAATCACAGTAGGTGCCAAATCCAAGGGTTCGTGAAGAATGTCCTTGACAGACGTAGTCATTAATTGCATATGCCATGCCAGCATAGTGATGGCTACATGCATTCTCTTTATGTAGCCAAAGCAAAATGAAAATGAATGATTTAATTGATCCTTCTATCCTAAATTTACATGATGTAGACAATATCAATATACTGTCTTGGCTATCAGAATGTCTATAGTGAATGTAAGTTGAGAAGAGTCTTTTTGTTTCCTTCTCGCATTCTGTAAACCTGTGGTCAGCCCTAGTTGGCATAGAAACCAGCTGATAAGAGTACTGCAGCTACACTTTCAATCTCTGATCTTTGACCTATGAATCATTTCTACTCCACTCGTATTTGACTCTTGTGTAAACAGTGTTGAGGACCCGAGGTCACCGCGGTCTACCGTGCATGGCCACTTGTTTCTATTGGGTGGCCATTAGCCTATACACGTGTCGGTTTTACTGTACATACCACGAACCTGCATTTATAGATCAACATTTGAAGAAGAAAAAATTATCCTAGTGCATTATTACAATGTCTTGATCACAGTAGGTGCCAATTCTAAGAGATCTTGATGAATGTCCCTGACATACATATACAGCCGTTTATCACATGTTCCAGCATATAGTGATGGTTACATACATTCTCTTTCTAGCTAGATCAAAATTAAAGCAAATTATTGTATATGTACACTATAATATGTACATAATGTAGGCAATATCAATATATTGTCTTCATGGAACTAGCTGGTGCATGCAAGTTGAGATTAGTTTGTTTTTCCTATCTTTTTCTCAAAATATGTGGTCAGCTCTAGTTGGCATAGAAACCAGCTGATAAGACTGCTGCAGTTCCACTTTCAATCTCTGATCTTTGACCTATGAGCTGTTTCTACACCACTGCATTTGATTATTGTGTAAACAATTATAGATTATCTGCTGCTCTGTATGTCCGTTATGTATGTACTATGCATGCATATATATATATATATATATATATATCACCCCCTGTAATGCTGTAATACAGCATAAAAGAGCATACTCTATGCGCAATCCATGGTATATACTCCTATAACACATGGAAAGTGTTCATATCAAGCTAAATTATAGGGCAACTTTGTAGCCGTGGAAGTATATATTTGTTAAATATAATACAATTGAAATATCAACAAGAAAAATTATGAACATTTTTTGTGCAATATTGTGGTGTCTTAATTACCCGTTTTTCTGTATTCTTCATATTATATTATTTGTTCTCTTTATTTTATAAAAAAGAAAAACATTCCATAGAATTAATTCCCAAATACTTGAATTTTTATGACACTGGATTCCTGACAAATGGTTGTATGCACTATAAGACACTTTAAATAGGATGATTATAGTTCCTAAAAAATTGAGCACAATTGGTGAAAAGATTAGAAAGCAACGGCTCTCTGAAAATATAAATTTACATGTATTTGTATGAGTGATTCAATTTGCAACACTCTGCCAAAGTTGTGGACTACCTGATTTAATGACTACTCCCCATACGTTTTGTACACATAATTTCAATTTTGTTCAATGTTCTCAAAATATAATTGTTTTCCATTCGTTTAAATATTTGTATGTCAGGGACATTCATCAAGATCTCTTAGAATTGGCACCTACTGTGATCAAGACATTGTAATAATGCACTAGGATAATTTTTTCTTCTTCAAATGTTGATCTATAAATGCAGGTTCATGGTATGTACAGTAAAACCGACACGTGTATAATGGCCACCCAAGAGAAACAAGTGGCCATGCACGGTAGACCGCGGTGACCTCGGGGTCCTCAACACTGTTTACACAAGAGTCAAATACGAGTGGAGTAGAAATGATTCATAGGTCAAAGATCAGAGATTGAAAGTGTAGCTGCAGTACTCTTATCAGCTGGTTTCTATGCCAACTAGGGCTGACCACATGTTTACAGAATGCGAGAAGGAAACAAAAAGACTCTTCTCAACTTACATTCACTATAGACAATCTGATAGCCAAGACAGTATATTGATATTGTCTACATCATGTACATTTAGGATACAAGGATCAATTAAATCATTCATTTTCATTTTGCTTTGGCTACATAAAGAGAATGCATGTAGCCATCACTATGCTGGCATGGCATATGCAATTAATGACTACGTCTGTCAAGGACATTCTTCACGAACCCTTGGATTTGGCACCTACTGTGATTAAGAAATTGTAATGTGGCACAAGGATAATTTTGTTTTCTTCAAATGGTATGTAGCCTACAGTATAACCGACATGTGTATAATGCCCACCAAGGTAAACATGTGGCTATGCACGGTAGACAGGTGACAGGTTCCTCAACAAGGTTTGATTATGTAGAGTAACTCTTTTGGTGGCCACTATAGGCAGGTTGGATGCTATAAACAGGTGGGCCCATTGGACAGGTCTGACTGTATTATGCATAACTTTGCAGGATTTTGTTTTCTTTTGTTATTAATCTTGGCTGCTGAGCAAGGTGAGGCGATCGCCTAACTTTGGTAAGAGCAGGTGTGGCAATCGACGAACCTAGGACAGATCAAGGTGTGGCAATCGACGAACCTTTGTAAGAGCAGGTGTGGCAATCGATGAACCTCGGTAAGAATAAAGTGTGGCGATCGACGAACCTTTGTAAGAGCAGGTGTGGCGATCGACGAACCTTGGTAAGAGCAGGTGTGGCAATCGACGAACCTTGTTAAGAGCAGGTGTGGCAATCGACGAACCTCGGTAAGAATAAAGTGTGGCGATCGACGAACCTTTGTAAGAGCAGGTGCGGCGATCGACGAACCTTGGTAAGAGCAGGTGTGGCAATCGACGAACCTTGGTAAGGGTATAGTTTGGCGATTGACGAACCTTGGTAAGAGCAGGTGTGGCAATCGACGAACCTTGGTAAGGGTATAGTGTGGCGATTGACGAACCTTGGAAAGAGCAGGTGTGGCAATCGACGAACCTTGGTAAGGGTTAAGTGTGGCGATCAACGAACCTAGGACAAATCAAGGTGTGGCAATCGACGAACCTCTGTAAGAGCAGGTGTGGCAATCGACGAACCTCGGTAAGAATAAAGTGTGGCGATCGACGAACCTTTGTAAGAGCAGGTGTGGCGATCGACGAACCTTGGTAAGAGCAGGTGTGACACTCGACGAACCTCGGTAAGAATAAAGTGTGGCGATCGACGAACCTCGGTAAGAATAAAGTGTGGCGATCGACGAACCTTTGTAGGAGCAGGTGTGGCGATCGACGAACCTTGGTAAGAGTAAAGTGTGGCGATCGACGAACCTTTGTAAAAGCAGGTGTGGCAATCGACGAACCTCAGTAAGAATAAAGTGTGGCGATCAACGAACCTAGGACAGATCAAGGTGTGGCAATCGACGAACCTTGGTAAGCGTAAGGTGTGACAATCGACGAACCTCGGTAAGAATAAAGTGTGGCGATCGACGAACTTTTGTATGAGCAGGTGTGGCGATCGACGAACCTTGGTATTTGCAGGTGTGGCAATCGACGCACCTTTGTTGGGATTATTTTATGTAAACCATGAAATTTGGTTATATTTGAGTGAAAAAGTTATATTTTAGACCGTCTAGAATTGCATGAAACGGTCCATTTGTTTAGACTTTTTTGGAAAGTCTACTTTTTTTTTGAATGGGTTAGATGCACACACATACACATACCTACACACACACACAAACAAGAAATATATTTCCTGAGGGGATGATTGTACACGTCATCGCCCCGGGTGGGGGTGATGAGGGGAGGGGGCACACCCCTCATCACCCCCCCCCCCCCCCACACCCCCCCCCCTTTCCCGGTTGTCTACATCCCAGGCCTGTCTACAGATATCAAGGGATTGTGCATTATAATAGTGCTATACACTTCAGTATAGTCTAATAATGGACATGATTAGTTGCAATGCATTTATATTTATTTCAAAGCAAACGATGGCCTAATAAGAGGCTAATAGATACTTATGAATGCGGGGAATGCGTTGGGTGCGTAAGCACCCCCCCCCCCCCCCCCCGCCATTCATAAAGGTCCACTTTTACAGGCGGTCTCGGCCGGGAAAATCTTTGGCAACGAACCCACCCACCGCCCCCCCCCCCCCCCCCTCCCCCTCCTCGGAGGATTTTAACAAATTTGCTTGGTCTTGAAATATTTCGGCAGGTGGTCTCGGCCGGGAAAAAATCACCCTCCCCCGCCCCAGCTCTAACAACCTGACTACTTCAATGTCTGCACAATACAATTATATCGACATCAAGTCCTACCTTGTACAATGCAGACACGATATTGGAGGTTTCAATCAGATCCAGAGGATTTCGAATACGTACACTCAGCTCTCGTACATGCATCAACGAATGTATCAAAGTAAGTTATGACAGGTAGTTATTATAGCAGAGTAATTATCATTAGCCAGCAACTGCACGTAATATCATACTTTAGGGCGCACAGCGGTGCCGGGCGATGAAGATCTGGAGAGAGGGATGGAGCCGGGGGCGGGGGTGGATGCGAGATGAAAGGAGGCTGGGTTGGGTGGATGCGAGATAAAAGGAGGCTGGGCCGGGTGGATGCGAGAAAAAAAAATGTTGCTATATTTGTATCCATTTGATATCTCAGCTTTGTTCTGTCTGTAAGTCCAAAATGTAAAAATAAATAGATAACTCACAGTTTATGTTTTAAATTTAAACGAGGTGGGAACATTGATCTAACTGCCCAGCCCCCCCCCCCCCCCCCTCCCCCACGCCCCCCGCCCCGTGTACATTGACTATGGCCACGTCACTGCAGCTAAGCGGTTACAATAGTTTACTGTTGGGTGCAGTATTGCAGGTCCCTTTATCTCCCAAATAGTGAACCCTGTCCACCTACGTTTATCAATATCAAGAAAGAGAGAGGGGGCCAATGTCTGTAATTTTGCCTAAATATAATTGTACTTTTCATGATCATGTTCGTTTGAAATGTTAAACAGAGCATCGGTCCTCCCAAATTACCAGGCCGTTCTGAATTTGTGAAGTTTTATTCACCGAATGTGCACAAATTCTAAAATTGTATAATGTTCGGGGGCTGCAGCTGTCCCCAAGTCCCCATCCAGTCTTCTACATATTCTATAGCCACAATATGCTAAATTATAACAAGTTATAATTTGTTTACAGTTCGACAATACCCAAGGCAGGGTCTTTCAGTACCAAAGAGCTCCAGTATGTTCACACTGCCAATAATCTGTTCACTCCGGCGTGCTATGTGTTAAAGCTATCACGTGCAAGTGAGTAAAGTGGCAATATCTCTAAGATTGTTAAGTACGTTTGCCAAATACGCTTGAACAAATATTACGCCCCCTATTGAGTGATAACCGAGCTGTGTTATGTATTAATATGTAATCAGTTATTGCAGATATTGATAAAATATCATTTTGTGCGGTGAATAACATACTGATAATGACTCTAATTTTGAATGACAACCTTGAAATATTGAACCGAAAACACAAAGGAGATTATAACTCTCGAACTTCCCTCCCTCATACACCCCACATACACAAATCACTGTGTATTAGAATATGAAAGTTCATCTGTATTGGTAATTCACAAGATATCTATGTTAAACTTTTGATCACGATACAAATATTTCCCTCCGTATACATTATATTTAAAGGGGTAGTTTAGTTTTGGTAGAGAGGGCGCTGCACATCACAATTTTTTTGTGAGGTAATGCAAAACTGAGTGTCGAATTTGAGAGAACATGCAATTTGAATGGCAGAATAAACTTTATTTGGTCAAAATCGACCCTGAAATATCAATAAATATATCTGATCTTAAAATTATTTGGGGCCCAAATAATTAGATGATTTAAAAAAAAAAAATTTAAAAAATGCTTGCACTTTTTCAACAAATTTCAAAAGCGTTTGTATAATAGTTGTTGATGATCTCTCTATTTAATATTTATTTCAATAAAACATCACATACATAATTTTGTATGAAAAATGGTTGAAACCAATGCCTTTTAAGAAGGCGCCCTTTTGTGTTTTAATGGTTCTTTTTGAATAATAACGGGCTTTTTACTTAGTTGTTTGTAATTTCTGTATACATTTCGAGCATGGTGGAGTTATAACCATTACTTTATACTGTTACTGTCCAGGTTTGGTTACTAAAGTTCAGCCTTTCCAAAACTATACTACCCCTTTAACAGATGTTTGTTTGGCGTTTTAATGCAACGTTGCATTGTTTGCAGATTATTCCTTTTCTAAAATACAGTTCTTTCTTTGGAATCAGCACCAGTCCTGCTTTTATCATTATATAATTATACAATTATGTATGATACGGTGGCCCAAAACAAAATAAACGGAACGGCTTATTTGTACTTCCCATTACTGGCAACGTAACGACTAGTTGCACTTAACCCTATCAAGCCCAAGGGGGGGCTGAATGAGCCCCCCCTACCATATTTTTTACTGCCACGCCCACATTTTTCATCCAATTTTCACCAAATTCGGTGACTTTTCCTAAAATTTTATAGGGAACATTGTGGTATGAAATTTAAAATTGTCAGGTTTTTCCTGTTGCCATGGTAACCACTTTCTAAAAGGCATGTTTGTCAATTTAAGACTTATTTTGTTTTTCTTGCACTAAACAAGTAAATCGTGTAAATTTCTTAAGTGTTTTCTATTTGAAATGTATAAACTGTACAAAAGTAAAGTCACAATATCAAAAAATAGATTTCACTTGTTAGTTTTTGTTTTTTCTTTGTTTTTCTTTGTTTTTCAAGAACAAAATGGCGGAAAACAATAGAAATAATAAGAATTTCTAAAAAAACGAATTTTCTCATAATTTTCCGATTTTTTTCTTCAAAATTTGAATTGAACAACCTTTCCATACACAACCCAAGGTATTGACATGGTATTTTCATCTTCAATTAGTAACAGTATCTAGTAAACTTATATTGAAAGTGATTTTATATGGTCATTATATAACACAAAAATAGTGTAATATGTTTAAATTCATTGTACTGTCCAGGCTTTGACATGAATTAGTTTATTTATATAATCTATATGATCGGTGACAGGTTGTCATTATCTGAAAAAAATATTTCATGGATAATTCTTTTGTTTTTCTTTGTTTTTAAAGACAAAATGGCGCAAAACAATGAATATAATAAGAATTAAGTCATATATAGTTTTGATATATTTTTAGTATATTTTTGTGATTAAAATCTGCTAATGAGGGTTTCTTATGATGTCAACAAACATTTTGATATGAAAGAAATCCATTTGGTTTAAGTTTATAGGGTAAAAATTAAAGAAATCGCATACGTAAATTATCATGTACTGTAAAGTGTATATGATAAGATGTGTGAAGGTCACCTCCACAATGACTTTGCGGACCTAATGGGCCTCTAAGTCCCATCAAATTCCACAGAAATGTCCTGATCTATGTTCCAGAATATGTAATATTACATAATTATGTTGAAAAGTTAAATTTGCCTTCTTGATAACAGTCCATTCGGCGAAAACAGCTCCAAATTTCTATATTCTGACATTTTCTATGTTTTTTATCATATTATCGTAAATAGCTCCCTCATATGGTGACCTTTAAAAATGTTTATGATTTCAACTTGTAGAGGTTGACCTGCCTGACGCATGTGCCAAATATGAAAGTGGTTGATTGAATAATAAAGAAATTAGAGAGGGGGGGGGGGCCCTATGAGCCCCCCCCCCCCCCCCCCCCCCCCCCCTTGGGCCTGGGAACGCCAAAATAGCTTGGGCTTGATAGGGTTAAACTAGGACCCTTTCATTTATATAGACATTCAATCATTAATTCATTCATTCATCATTCACTCATTCATTCATTCGTTCGCTCGTTCATTAATTCAGAATTTCATTCTTTCATTCATTCATTCATACATTCATTCATTCATTCATTAATGTATTCATTCATTTAATAAATAATGTACGTCTCTATATATGTGACAATTTAGTAACTCATGTATTCAAACATTCAGTTATAAACACCCTTATCCAAACATCTATGATGTGTTCATAATATGTTGTGATGCCATACCTACGGTCGCATCCACAATCAGGCCACCATCAGGCATTCAAACTGCTTCCATCTTTCTCATGAAAATCACATAAGCAAAGCATCTCAAACAATTCTACATCCGAAAGTATACATATAATTGAAAACAAAACTTATGTACGTGCTGCTAAAACCCAAGATAACCGTAAACATATAAATGTGAAAACAAACAAAAGCAATGTACATGCTGCTAAAACCCAAGATAACCGTGAACATACATGTTACAACAAACACAAATAATACAAAAATAACACGAGTATTTTGCCATTGTATGATTTATTATCAGTGCTACAACAGTGTATATGCTCAATTCATAGCATTGGTTGACGAAATGAAAACCCCAAAACATTTAATATGATACACATGCATTACCGTATTGTGAAGAGAATAAACAACCAGATATTACAAATTTCAAAGCTCCATCTAATTCATAGTATTGTCGATATAAACTAAACATAAGTTTTCACCATTATTCTATAGGAAATAAGTGATACAGCAATATTGAATATACAACTCATCGATTTATATTACCTCAAACTAATTTGTTGTAATTTGAAAGTACTAAAAAAGTTGATAAACCAAACATTGTCAATATAATTTGATGCAAAACATGTAAGCGCACGGTATTGAATCACAAAATTGATAAAACTGTTAACGTCCTGTAGAAATGAAATTACAAACGGTTTTAATACATATACACATTGTCACAAGCCAACCGAACCATTCAAACAACTCTAACAACCGGTATGTTGGGGCAATATCAGATTGAACATTGAAGGAATATAGAGAAGGCACGTGCTCCTCCCCCCAAATAAGTTGGGTGTGCCCCCCCCCCCCCCCCCGCCCATCGGTCAGACCACTCTACGCCACTGCTGAAGATGGTCGCTTATATATTGTTGCACTGTTAAGTTATATTTCATATTATACAAAATCATGAACAAAATGATGCATCAAAACATGAAACTATAAAGACAAAATATTCAATATAATCATAATCATTCAAATTACGGTAAAAACGAAATGTATTTTACAATAAACATTATGATACCAGTGAAGCAGGATAAAGTAATAAGCCAATTACAATACAACTTCCAAACCAATTATGATCGATATGTATGCAATCTAATACAAGCGAAGCAGTATAAAGAGAACTAGTATACATAAATTACATCTATCATGTCTTTGTTTTATTCATATTATTGTCGATGTGAACATTACAAGAGCTTTCAACAAAAATAACATATACATTCATCATTATACAAATAGGCTGCAGCTGTACAAAGAACAGGAATAACTGTAAAATATGTGCTATACAACATCATGCTTAACAGGCATCCATTTAATACAAAACAAAAGTAAACGTTTGTACAAAGACCAGAACAACCAAACACTGTCATACAAATGTAACAGTGCGAACAGATGGGACTAAGTTATAAACAAACTCGTCATTATTACAATTGTTTCATCGAACACAAAGTTCGCATTACACAAATAGTATATCTAATAACGTATTTACATTGATCAAATGCTATTTCAGAGGGCGCTATACCGTACTTGAAACATGCAATATCATTCATACGGCAAATCAGTGTAGAGAGCATTAATTAATACACCTAAATACAACTCAGCAAATTCAAAATGAAAATACAAACTTTAAGAAAAATGTCGTATCAAAAGATAATAACATACTCACAAATTGTCAACGGGCCCTGTATTAACTATATAGGAATTGTAAAATATATGATGATGATGATGATGATGATCCACAGCACTTGTATGGCGCCATTTATCTCTTCAAACATTAACATATATAAGGGATATACACATCGTCAAAACTAATTAACTTCAATCCAAATCAAATTCCAATTCCAAAGATTAACATTTAGACAAGTGAAACAGCAAATAAAGTGAATGCATCATTGGTGAATAAAGTATAAAACGGTTGATTTATTGATTACGTGTGCATAGTCATGAACCAAATTATATTAATAATAGTGATGCATTGATTAACGCAATGACTGGTCCCAAAGCTATTCGTGGGTCGGTGGTTGTTGCGAACCATTCTGAGGCGCATGTGTCGCCGCAGAGTCGTGGCTTCAAGTCTCATTCTCTAACTGTCTTTTGTTGTTGTTTTTTTTAACCAAAGGGGACAACCAGCAGCTTGTGCATAGACATTAAACAAAATTCGATTAATATTTTGTCAGATATACAACTATACGATGCTTTAGGCTGGTAGAAAGTTGTATATAACTATACGGGGATGATGCACTCCATAATGTATGATTCATCCTATTACAACTCATTCTTCAACAAGGAACACATTGTATTGTACTGCTCTCCGTGCCAATAATGACAATAATGCAATATTTAGTCGGATAAATGCAATATATAGAAATAGTTAAAATCTTCGCATGTCACACCTAACAATGATTGGTGATGAAATGCATTCACCTTTACATGTAAGTAATAATAAACCCGACGCATATACCTATGTGCAACGAACTTGTCGATGAAAATAACATATTAAATAATCATGTTTTAATCATTGTGACGAGATAGTTTATCTGGATTACAACATTAAAGAAAAATATCGAAGTAATACACATTTTGACGAATATTATTATCTTTCAGGATGTATCAACACTATTATGTTGTATCAGAAAGAAACGGCAATAATTCAAACAAAGTACATGTACATGGAAAGTTGTTTCTACCATGATAAACATGCACGTCACTCTCACATCACACCAGTACAGAATGGATAGTAGGAAACACGATGTATACATGTTTACTCACAGAAAACTACATTGTATGGCATACTTGATAGTGGGATTGCATACTTGATACACCTCCCTCACATCAAACTAGTATACACTGGATAGTCGGAGTCAATACTTGATGCACATCTACTGTAAGAATAATATGTATTCACTGTTTACGGAATTTAGTTTTACGGCACTTTCGAGAAAGAGTTTGTGAAACTCTCTCCAATTAAGTTACAGAGTGAACCTCTTCTTGAATACGAGGAATAACCTGCCGTTACAGACAAACATATCCCCTGATGCTGTTATCACAGGGCTACTGAGTGCGAGAAGTAACTCAACACCACCATCATCATCGTCTGCGTTATCATGTAAAGGAAACGAGATACATTTCGATATCTGTCGGTAACCCTCCCCGGACATCTGATCTATCAGAGCCACCTTACGCCCCTCATCCCAGTGCACCACGTACAGGTCATCTGTCAGGGGATCGATGCAAAAATTGTAGATCTTCTCACTATGTGTGATTTCCCTATGCGCTCCTTGCCTGTCGATGATGAGAAGCTTTTTATTATGTGGAAACGGATATGCGATGACGTCACCGGTTGCAAGTATACCGCCCAGCTCCCCTATGTTCACTTCACACATGATAGTGTTGACGATGCACCCATCATTGGGGTTGATCGCGAAAAAGCAATTCTGACCGTACTCAGTAGCTATGATCATCCCATCGTGGGCATCAGCTACATACACCCATGTGTAATTCGTTGACGTGTTCCTTGGTAAAGTGATATTTCTGATCAGCTCCCACTGTCTGTTATACAGGCTGATGCATCCAGGCAAGCTGTCACCAGTACAGCCGTCCGTGTATTTACCGCACACTATCGTGTCATCATCAAGCAGTGCGCATGATGTAATGCATGTCTTACTATCACTCTTAATCACCCTCTTGAGTGCAGTTTTGCGTACGTTAAATGTGTAAGTGTGTAACTCTTGTATTTCTTTATCTAAGATAATAACATCGTCGTTACTCGTATATCCTGCAATAGATAGAGTGGTAACATCTCTCGGTATTTCTACGGCCGAGCTACGCTCCCATTTCCCATCATAACCCCCGATTCTTCCATTGTACTTCTCATTCCCCTTACCCTCGATGAACCGCACACCTTTCACCGTGCGTGTGATATCTTCGACGACGCCCACATCAGCTTTCTTCCCCAGGGTGTCAGTGAGTGATGTGATCAGCTGTTTTGCGCCTTTCAGAAGTTCCTTATCATCCTCGAGGAGTAGTTCCACTCTCTTAGCTGCTTCATCCACGCGTTTCATGACATCTCTCGTATCGCGCTGTAAACCATCTATCTTGGTCTGAGTCTTGTCGGTTATTGATGTGATGTCAGCAAGCAACTCGCGTCGTCTGATTTCGATAAGTTGTCGATGCTTCTCCGCCTCCTCGTGGCATTGCTTCAGACGCGCTTCTCTCTTTACGTTAATTTCCTCCGTTATCTTTCTTATTTCCTCATCTGCCTCGTCATCGATCAGTCTCGCGGCTTGCTTTTCTTTGTCCCTACTTCCTGACAGCTCATCATTAACTACAATATTTACTTCCCCTTCTACAAACTTAAAGTGCGTGATAGACCCTTCCTCACACGCGCTCACTGTTTTACCATACCCTTTCCCAAGCAGTTGGTTATCTTGTAATGTCGCTTTTACTTTCAAAAGTTGGCTTCTCTGGTTTGCAAGTACTTCATTAATATCTTCTAGCTGACATGGTTTCTGATGATCTTTGATGGCGCATGTATGACACAAAGCTGCCTTGTGTTGTTCACAGTAAAGTTTAACGGACCTATCGTTCTTCTCACAGAATAGACCAAGTTCACCCTTCTTAATGTAGCACGCCCCTCCGCCTGACTCCCCATGCCCTCATCATTCCCGCCAAATCCTGATGCCATTGCGATAAGATGCTATTGGTAATCCTGTATTAGGAGATACAGAGGAAGTATTGTGAGTGGTACATTCGTATATGTTGGTAAAACCTAGAGACCCTTTTGATCCAAAGCGCTTCCATTTTGAATAATGTCATTTAACACCGTCGTGGTTGTCACAAGTATCTATTAGCCTCGTATTAGGCCATCGTTTGCTTTGAAATACATATAAATGCATTGCAACTAATCATGGGGGTGGAAGATGGCAACCTTCTCGTGGTCCACCCTGTTTGGAAACCTTCCTTACTAATGCCATCAACCAGACATGCGCAACCAACAACCTAGTGTATCAGCGATGACTTCCCCAAGTCAATCTACGAATGGCCCTCCTCAGGGCAAAACGTCCCATAATGGCCCTTATCAAGGCCAACCATCTCGCATAATAGGGACATCTCTCCGCATATACCAAATTAATGCGGAAGGTATGTCACGCGCAAAAAGTGACTACCTCGCTAGATCAACAAAGGATCTCGACATCGACATTATCCTTCTACAAGAAACCCATATCCGTGATGAGACGTGTGCATCTAAGCTCCGCGTCAACGGCTTCAAGCTCATTGCGGCCGTGCACCACGCCAAGTATGGAGTTGCTACCTACCTTAGACATGACTTGACAGACTTCTGCGTCCTTGAGGAATCCTCCAATAATGACATCTTCACGGCCACCGTGAAAGTTGGAGATATAACAATTACAAACATATATAAACCACCAAAAACGAACTGGCCCTCTCCTGCACTTCAGACCCATACCCACCCTGAAGTCCATGCTGGAGATTTCAACAGTCATCACTCATCCTGGGGCTATGCCAAAGATGACGAGAATGGAGAGCAACTGGATATGTGGGCATCAGCCTGCGACCGTTACCTCCTTCATGATGCCAAACAACCGGGAACTTTCCACTCAAGCAGATGGAGAAGGGATTACAATCCGGATCTCTGCTTCCTGTCCAAAACCAGCAATGGCCGCCCACTACATGCATCTCGCAAGATATTTCCTCTCTTCCCTCATAGCCAACATCGTCCAGCTTTAATCCATATTGGAGTAGAGATACCTCTTATCCAATCAAAGCCCCAACCACGATGGAACTTTAAGAAAGCTGACTGGAAAGCCTTTACAGATGACGTGGAGGAGCAAATCACCAATCTTGAACCAGTCCCCAAAAGCTACACATCCTTCTGCAATATCCTCAAGGACACTGCCAAGAAACACATCCCTCGTGGCTTTCGTAAAGTCTTCACACCTTGTTGGCTGCCAGAATCAGAAGAGCTCCTCAAGCAGTATGAATCCACTGGTGATCCAGACATTGCAACAGAACTCTTGGATTCCCTTGACACAGCTAGACAAAAGCGCTGGCAAGAGACGGTAGAAGATCTCAACTTTACACACTCGAGCCGGAAGGCCTGGAACCTTCTTCGACATCTTGGAGCAGCAACCCCGGTTCAACATCAACCTCCTAAAGTAACAGCAAATGCTGTTGCTTCACGCCTGCTCAATTCCAAGGTACCTTCTACAAAGGCATCACGTAAAGAAGTCAAGAAGAACCTTTCCAAGTCCTACTCAACATCAGCTAAGACTTCCCCACTTGCAAGACCTTACACTAGAGAAGATGTCGACATTGGTCTCTCATCCACAAAATCAGGGAAAGCTGCGGGAATTGATGGAATCTACCCAGAATTCCTGAAGAACCTTGGACCAAAAGGCCGCGGCTGGCTGGCCTCATTCTTCACATACATCCACTCTTCCGGAGTTATCCCAAAGGCTTGGAGAGAGGCTAAAGTGATAGCGATCATCAAACCAGGGAAACCTGCGAACGACCCTGCAAGCTACCGTCCCATCTCTCTTCTGTGCACATCCTACAAACTGTTCGAGCGCCTCCTTCTAGTCAGGCTTAGCCCATTGGTAGAACCTGTGCTACCAAAGGAGCAAGCAGGCTTCAGACTGAAAAGGAGCTGTTCTGACCAAGTCCTAGCCCTCACTACCTACATCGAGGCAGGATATCAGCGCGCCCTCAAAACGGGCGTGGCACTGATTGACCTCTCATCAGCCTACGACACTGTATGGAGACATGGCCTGCTACTCAAAGCGTCCCGCATCTTCAAGTGTCAGACAACCATGCGCATCCTTGCTTCCATACTCAGCAACAGAAGATTCAGAGTTTCACTTGGAGGACAAACAAGCTCGGCTAGAACCCTCAACGACGGCCTCCTTCAAGGATCTGTCTTGGCCCCGATGCTTTTTAACATCTATGTAAGTGACATGCCGGAGACCACGTCCAGGAAATTTGCGTATGCAGATGACCTTGCACTAGCTACCCAATCCACCGATTTCAACGTACTTAGCAGAACCCTCACCGAGGACATGAAGAAGATGGAGGACTACTTCATCTACTGGCGCCTTCGTCCCAATCCCAATAAGACTACAACCACTGCCTTCCACCTCAGTAACTGACAAGCGAAAACAGAACTGAATGTCACCTTCTGTGGCAAAACAGTCAAGCATGAAGAGTTCCCCAAATACCTTGGAGTTACCCTGGACCGCAGCCTCACCTATCGTGAACATCTCAAGAGGGTTTCTGGAAAACTGAAGACCAGAGTCAACATTATCCGGAAGCTTGCAGGAAATAGCTGGGGTTCAGGCACACAAACCCTCCGAACAGCCTGCATAGCTCTAGTCTACTCTGTTGCAGAGTACTGCTCACCAGTGTGGACAGAGAGCTGCCATACCAAGAAGGTAGATGTAATCTTGAACTCGGCTATGAGAATAATTACTGGCACCCTTAAGTCAACACCTCTTCAATGGCTACCTGCTCTCTCACACATCGCTCCCCCTGGTGTACGCAGACAGGAGATAATGCGCAAGGAACTACACCGCACCTCCACCAACCCAGACCTACCTATCCACGAAGACCTAGGAAACCTACCCAAAATGCGCCTCAAATCACGGACACCCTTTTGGACTTCTGCAAAGTCTCTAGAAGAGTTTGACCTGAAAGGAGAATGGCGCAAAACCTGGGCAGAATCCGACTTCCCTAACCATGACCTTGTACAGGACCCTACGTCAGAGCCAGCAGGGTTCAACCTCCCCAGAAAGCAATGGGTGACTCTGAACAGGATAAGAACACTCCATGCAAGGTCAGCCCATCATCTCCATCGATGGAAAATGAAAGACCGCCCTGCATGTGACTGCGGGAACCCAGACCAGACAGTGAAGCATGTGGTAAACGACTGCCCTCTCCGATGTTTCCCTGATAGTTTTGAGGGGATTCATCAGACAACAGATGCTGCTCTGACCTGGCTGAGAAACCTAGACTTGAATTTATAAATGTGCATATATGTCATACGAAACAAACAAACAAACTAATCATGTCCATTATTAGACTATACTGAAGTGTATAGCACTATTATAATGCACAGTCCCTTGATATCTGTAGACAGGACTGGGGTGTAGACAACCGGGAACGGGGGGGGGGGGGGGGTTGGTGGGGGGTGATGAGGGGTGTTCCCCCTCCCCTCATCACCCCCCACCCGGGGCGATGACGTGTACAATCATCCCCTCAGGTTTTAGGGAAATATATTTCTTGTTTGTATGTGTGTGTATGTATGTGTATGTGTGTGCATCTGTATACAAAATTGCCCCTCGTAGCCTGTAGCCATGAGGGAGGGGGGGGGGTGCGTTGGGTGCGTAAGCACCCCCCCCCCCCCCCCGCCATTCATAAAGGTCCACTTTTACAGGCGATCTCGGCCGAAAAAAACTTTGGTAACGAACCCACCCACCGCCCCCCCCCCCCCCCCCCCCCCCCTGGTCTTGAAATATTTCGGCAGGTGGTCTCGGCCGCGAAAAAATCACCCTCCCCCGCCCCCGTTCACTCCGGCGTGCTATGCGTTAAAGCTATCACGTGCAAGTGAGTAAAGTGGCAATATCTCTAAGATTGTTAAGTACGTTTGCCAAATACGCTTGAACAAATATTACGCCCCCTATTGAGTGATAATCGAGCTGTGTTTTGATTTAAGATTTAATCAATTATCAAATATTGATAACATATCATTTAGGGGTTGAATAACATGCTGATAATGACTCTCATTTCGAATGACGACCTTGTAATACTGCACCGAAAATACAAGACAGATTAAAAGTCTCATGCTACCCTCCCTCATCTACCCCACATAAACAAATCACTGTCTATTATAATATGATAGTTCATCTGTATTGGTAATTTACAAGATATCCATGTTAAATTGTTGATCAAAATACAAATATTTTCCTCCGTATACATTATATTTAAGAAATGTTTCTTAATGGTCTATTGCATAGTTTGCAGATTATTCCTTTCTGTTATCCTTTGACTACAGTTCTTTTTTGGAATCAGCACCAGTCCTGCCATGTATTGAATGTATACTATACAATTATATATGATACGGTTGGCCATAACAAAATGAACGGAACGGTTTATATGTACTTCCCATTACTGGTAACATAACGACTAGTTGTACTCAACAAGCACCCGTTCATTTATATAGACATTCATTCATTCATATTCATTCATTCATTTATGTATTCATTCATTCATTGATTGATTGATTGATTCATTCATTTATTGCAACTAAAATATAAAACATAGTTGGCTTAATACAATGTAATATAACATATAATATAAAATACAATATAATGCACGAGTAAACAAAATATTACGACAAATTAGAATATTGAATGAATAAATAAAAGTAAAAAGTACATTATGAATACACTCCAAGAGACCAGAAACAACCAACGCGTAAAAAAGTAAAACCAATTCCACGGGAAACCAGACCACCACCAGGCAGATCAGCCCAGGAACTCCAGCCCCCAAAACCCAAGAGGGAGTGGAACCATCCCGTGCGAGAAAGGACATATTATCACCACAATAATGAAAGAAACACGCATGAAAGCACCCATGAGTGGTCAAACCATCCAGTCAAAAACAAACAACACCACCACACGTAAAGTACTTTTAACACACACACACTCACAAATAACACACACACACACCATAACCACAACGCACATATACACAGGTACAAACATACACACAAACACTCACGTACACACACACTCACAAACCACGCAGACACAAACTCATTCGTCGAACATGCACGCGTGTTCGCCCCAGAAGGTTGTGAACACACCTGCATGTTCGACAATCAATCATGCATGTTGATCATTACCGCACTGGTAAACGTACCCGCACGAGGATTTCCATGATCCTAGACCAACCCGCCCAGTGAAAGCCCGGTGCCCGCTGAATGAGCTATTTAGGCCGGGTCATTCCAACATCTCTCGAAGTGTATGATTAAAAACTGATACCTACACTTACATTAATTCAAAACAGTAATTTTTGTTATCCTTTCAAAATGCTTTCCTCACATACTAAATTTATATTATATTTTAAGTCAAACATTCTCTAGTGGTTAATTAAAAGAGCTTTAAAAGGGATTATGCATTTCAACTATTTGAAAAAAATGGCATGTTTAAGAAAATTACACACCGTTGACAAATTACTATCAATTACTGTAAATTATACAGACACCAGGGGACAAAACTATTTTTATATCTGTTTGTTTTACATCTTGGTAAAGAATAAGGTTTACTATTACGTAATACATATCTACATGTATTCTCCCTTTTTTCAGGCAAAAGGTTGTGCAAAGTATGAGATGAATTCTGCATCAGAGTAAATAAACTAAGACACATATCCAAAAACGTTAATTTCATCATTATAATTTAAATCTGGATCGATAATTCGTAAGGCTCGTTTCTGAACAGATTCTAGCAAATCACTTTGTTCCTTTGTTATGCCCTCATGGAAGACATGGCAAGCGTACTCTAAAACAGACCTAATACAAATTGTATAATATTTGCACAAATCATTTTTACATAAACCAGCCCTTCGAAGTTGGACCAATACAAATAATCGTTTTACAGCTTTAGAATAAGTATGATTTACATGAGTATCCCAATTAAGTTTGTCATTAATCCAAACTCCTACTAATTTTGTTTCATAAACTTGTTCTATAGGTTGATTATTCATAGTCAAATTTACATCATACTCATTTTAAGTGAAATTAATAATCAATTGTTTAGTTTTCTTTGGGTTGATGGCCATAGAATTATCGCTAGTCCATTGTATCAACTCATTTAAAGACTCCTGGAGTAATCCATTTTGACCTAGTTTTAAAACATCATAAACAGTGGTGTCATCAACGTACTTAACTACAGGTAAAACCGGTTGGAGATCAGTTAGCATAATTATAAACAATAAAGGTCCAAGTTTTGTGCCTTGAGGAACTCCTCCATTTATGAATGACCATTCTGATGTGGTATCACCTAATTTCACTCTCTGTTTTCTATGACATAATCAATTGTTTAGTTTTCTTTGGGTTGATGGCCATACAATTATCACTAGTCCATTGTATCAACTCATTTAAAGACTCCTGGAGTAATCCATTTTGACCTAGTTTTAAAACATCATAAACAGTGGTGTCATCAATGTACTTAACTACAGGTAAAACCGGTTGGAGATCAGTTAGCATAATTATAAACAATAAAGGTCCAAGTTTTGTGCCTTGAGGAACTCCTCCATTTATGAATGACCATTCTGATGTGGTATCACCTAATTTCACTCTCTGTTTTCTATGACATAAAAAAGCATGTATCCAATTTACAATAACTTTATTATACCCAAACTAACAAGTTTATCAATTATAATTACATGATTAATTCGATCAAAAGCTTTAGAAAAATCTACTAGTAAAACCTGAAGTGCTTGCTCTTTAGAATCAGTTAAAAAATACCAATTATGACATAAATCAATAAGAGCTAGTACTGTTGACGAACCAGGAATGCTGCCAAATTTGCTTTTATCAATATGAGGTAAGTATACCCAGGTAGCAAGCCAACGTTGTCCAATTTTGTTGGCAACGTTGGTCCATCGTTGTCCGGCAACGTTGGACCAACGTTGTTTGCGTACGCCCAAACAACACTGCTCCAACGTTGGCGAAAACAAAATACCAACGTTGGATCAACGTTGGTCCATTGTTGGATAATTGTTATTTGTCAACGTTGGACCAACGCTTTTCCAACGTTGATCCAAGGTTGGTATTTTGGTTTCGCCAACGATGGACCAGCGTCATTTGGGCGTACACAAACGTTGATCCAACGTCAAAGCAACATGTGTCCAACAAACATCCACCATATTTCTATCAAGCATCCAACATTTCTCCAACAAGCATCCAACATGTCTCCAACATGTCTCCAACAAGCATCCAACGTTGGTCCAGCGTAATTCACCAACATTTCTCCAACGTTGGTCCAACGTTGGACCAACGTCTCACCATACTAAAAAAAAATAATTAATATTCATATGGCACGCCTATTGGTGATATCTAGAGCATCCTATCCTATGATTGCTATACCTATACCTAAGACTATTCCTATTCCTATTCCTATCCATATAGTCCTATACCTATTTATACACTCACTACATGTGCATATCTTCATCCACTCAGCTTTATATAACCTAGCTTCTGTGTTAATATTTGTTTGATGGTTGGTATTTGGATAAAGTTGAATGTTTGGAAACAGTTTTAAGAATTTACATTTTTAATACATCATGGAAACAAACCTTTAGTATGTTTTTGTAGATAAATAACTTACATATATTTCAAATAATTAGTAAATAATAACATTGGATTCATTCTGAACAATCAAATAAGACGATAATTAATGTTTTTGTTGCAGTCAATGATAACCGATCATGAATATTCATGAATAATAACCAACGTTGATCCAACGTTGAACCAACGTTGATCCAACGTTGGCATACATCCTGATTCCAGCATCTAATTTTAAATCCTTGTATTATGCAAGGGGCTTTTAACCACCTGTGCTACAAGTAAAATAATTGACTTTTCTAACATCAAAGCTAGTGAACAACAGATGTGAAATGTTGGATTCTCGTTGGATTAACGTTTCACCTAAGCTATAATATAGAACATTAATCCATGGAAGCTTAGTGTCCAATACCTTTTCAATGATGAGTGTTTAATAGTGGATCAAGTTTGGAATAGTACCTCATTCCATCAATGAAGTATGTATACAACATAATTCAAACAATGCACTATAGCTGTAGCTTATGTTGTGTTTACTTCATACTTGTCCTACCTACTGTGATTCTGCATATTTAACTCCCATGACAATTTTGCTAGAATAGATTCACTGTTTTTTGTGTTACACATTTACCACTAATCAAATACATGCATATCTTAAATCTAGATCATTTTCTCGATGAGTTCAAACTAAAAATAGGGATTTAATTTAATCTCATTGAATTGAAAGCAAATTGTCAAAGAACGATAGCAGTATGTATTGTTATATAGAGTGCACCCGCACGCACACAAGTCAATAAAATGCATAACTATATGAGCCTGTATGATAGAGGTTCAAGCTGCGGGTGCAGTAGTGCCTCTTTATACAGGCCATACACTAATATATAAAAGCAATCATATATAAATATGTATTGTATTATGATTATCTCAGTTTGTAAGTGAAGTGGAAAAAAGAAGACAAAGTTATGTCGCTACAGATTTTTGTTTGTTTTGTTTGGTATAATTCAGTTAATATCATACAATATTGTCGAGTATAATATGTATATATTATGTTAATGCCAAGCTACACATCAGGCGCGCCGGAAGCAGTTTTGGATTGGGGGGGCAAAACCCTAAGGGGGCTCACGATTTATGTGTTATGGGGCTCATGCCCAACCACACTCACAGAGTTGCCAATTTTGAGCCAGAGGTGCGAGTGAGTCATTCAGGGGCGGATCTAGTTTTTTTTGTAAGGGGGGGGGGGTTGACCCAATGACGATGGGGAGCATCGTCCACGAGCCGCGAAGCGGCGATTTTTTTTTGCTATTTTGAACCCCCGTATGTGATTTGTTTCACCTTTTTTTCACTTTCGTCGACGAGCCGCGAAGCGGCGATTTTTTTTGGCTATTTTGATCCCCCATAAGTGATTTTTTTTTCACCCTTTTTTCACTTTCGTCCACAAGCCGCGAAGCGGCGAATTTTTTTGGCTATTCCGAACCCCCGTAAGTGATTTTTTTTTTTTTTTTTTTTTTTTCACTGATACATTTTCACTTGGCCGCCCAAGGGGGGGGGGGGGGGTTAAACCCCCTAAACCCCCCCCCCCCCCCCGTAGATCCGCCACTGACATTGCGAGGATAAAGCGACCAGGGAGGGAGCTTTTGCATTTTTTGACTTGAAATTGTGCAATCTGGTGCATAAAAACATGATCCAACAACATAGCTTACAGCCAAAATGAGTCCCTAGGGGAGCGAAGCGACCGAGGGCTGGGACAGAGCTAGGGGGAGGGTTTGGGAGGGGGTATCCCCCTCCCACGGGGAAGATTTGGCATTTATATACTTGAAATGGAGGTGCAATCTGGTGCATAAAAACATAAACCATGTGCCACATTCGTATGATCCAACATCATAGCTTACAGCTAAAAATGAGTCCCGAGGGAGCGAAGCGACCAAACGCTTGGGCAGAACCAGAGGGGGAGGGTTTGGGAGGGGGTATCCCCCTCCCACGGGGAAGATTTTGCATTTATATACTTGAAATGGTGCAATTTGGTGCACGTAACACAAACAGCCAGAGCAATAACAGCCTACACAGCCACCCCAGACGTATCATACGCAAGTTACACAACAAACTGAGATAATTTGTTTGCGCGCGAAGCGCGCAGCGAAAACGTTTAATGGATGTATAACTTAGTTTTTATACGTTAGAATTAACAAGTATTGGCTGATACATTTAATGTTTTCATTTCCTTTTTCTTTCTTTCTTTCTTTTTTTTTCTTCTTTTTTTTTTTTTTTTTTAGGGGTGGGGGGGCTTTTTGGGGGGGCAAAAACGCGTTTTGCCCCCCACTTTTTGGATTGGGGGGGCGGCCGCCCCCCCTGCCCCCCCCCCCCCCCCCCACTTCCGGCGCCTATGCTACACATCAGTGGCGGGAGTCCCAATGTGAGAGCAGGCACCAGACATACATGTAGTAGGAGTGAGTTTTGTTTATTTTGTATTGTATTATGATTATCTCAGAACACAAAGGTATACCATGTATTATGTATTTGCACTAACATGCACAAAATAAGCCCACTAAATGTTTGCACTAATTTGTTTACGAATTATTGTATTAAGAAGAAGGAAACAAAAAATGCATATTGCGATAATTCATTAGTAGCTTTAAAATAGTGTTTATTTATGAAAATATTTGTTGTTTTTTATTTCGCTTTATTATTATACTATTATAATTACGTGTTGTAAGAGGATCGTTATGACCATAAGAGGCCCACTTCCACATATGTCGCGGGAGTCCCGATGTGAGAGGTGGGCTTTGTTATTGAAATAAGGAAAATTGTTATATTTTTGTATATAAAAGTAATATTCATAATAAGGTAGGAGAAAAGAAAAAAAATGAAATATCGCATTTAGCGGTGCCATAGAAATAATTTGTTGATGATATATCAAATTGTATAATATTTTTAAAATATGTGAAGATGAAATCAATAGAAAAGCAATTGGCAACAATAGTCAGATTTGACTGATTGCCACCAAACTAAACAACAAAAACAACAACACAAAAATCTACCGTCAACGACTCGACAAGCTCACGCACGCCAGCTACTCTAGGCATGGTAATCTCAGCTGATCATAACACACCGAATACCGGGGAAGCACATAAAATATACTACAGCATACACCACCGGCAATTATTACATAGAGACTTGCAGGAAACTATAAATTGACTGGTATACTCCATCACCATCCATATCCGTAGACTCGCCCGAGTTCACTCACACGAGTTCTTAAAAAAAAACACAAAATAAACACAAAAGAACTGCCGTGATGTTGCTACATGTAGATAATATTAAGCCCTCTTGTGTCTATGGCACGCTATGAGTAACCGATGCGCAACAGATGTTGATCCAACGTTATTCCAATGAGTTTGTCCAACGTCTGTCGAGCTGCAGTGAGTTTCTAGCGTTGGACCAACGTTGGCATCCAACCTGATTCTAACATTAGATTGTGATATTTGTATGCGGATGTACACCGTTGATCTAACGTTGGTCCAACATGTTTGTCCAACGGCTTTCGAGCTACGTGTTTCCAACATTGGACCAACGTTGGTATCTAACCAGATTCCAACAACAGCATCCAGCGCTGTCCACCGAATTGGAAAATGTCCAACATTGGACTAATGCATCCAACCTGATTCGAACAACGATTGTGATATTTTTATGCGGATATCCAACGTTGATCTAACGTTGGTCCAACGAGTTTGTCCAACGGCTTTCGAGCTGCGAGTTTCCGATGTTGATCCAACGTTGGTCCAACGAGATTGTCCAACGTCCATTTCACTGCGAATTACCGATTTTGATCCAACGTTGGTCCAACAAGTCTGTCTAACGTCCATTTCACTGCGAATTACCGATGTTGATCCAACGTTGGTCCAACGAGATTCTCCAACGTCCATTTCACTGCGATTTACCGATGATGATCGAATGTTGGTCCAACGAGATTGTCCAACGTCCATTTTACTGAGAGTTACCGATGTTGATCCAACGTTGGTCCAACGAGATTGTCCAACGTCCATTTCACTGCGAATTACCGATGTTGATCCAACGTTGGTCCAACAAATCTGTCTAACGTCAATTTTACTGCGATTTACCGATGTTGATCCAACGTTGGTCGAAAGAGATTCTCCAACGTCCATTTCACTGCGAATTACCAATGTTGATCCAACGTTGGTCCAACAAGTCTGTCTAACGTCAATTTTACTGTGATTTACCGATGTTGATCCAACGTTGGTCCAACGAGATTGTCCAACGGCTTTCGAGCTGCGAGTTTCCTATGTTGATCCAACGTTGGTCCAACGAGATTGTCCAACGTCAATTTTACTGCGATTTACCGATGTTGATCCAACGTTGGTCCAACGAGATTGTCCAACGTCCATTTTACTGCGAGTTACCGATGTTTATCCAACGTTTGTCCAACGAGATTGTCCAACGTCCATTTCACTGCGAGTTACCGATGTTGATCCAACGTTGGTCCAACGAGATTGTCCAACGTCCATTTCACTGCGAGTTACCGATGTTGATCCAACATTGGTCCAACGAGATTTTCCAACGTCCATTTCACTGCGAGTTACCGATGTTGATCCAACGTTGGTCCAACGAGTCTGTCCAACGTCCAACGAGTTCCAACGAGTTGGCAAGTTTCCAACGTTGATCCAACGTTGGCTTGCTCCCTGGGTATTCATTCCACAACCAATTATAAATAAAATTCTCTAACAATTTAGTTAGCGAGTACTGGGGTCAAAGAGATGGGTCTCAAATCATTTTCGTGTGCAGGTGGGTTGACTTTAGGAATGGTTACAATGTTTGCTGATTTCCAAATAGGAGGAACATATGCTTGAGCAATAGAGGCATTACAAATTTAACCAATAGGTCCACATAAAATATGGGAAAAATCTTTGAGAATCCAAGATGGGATTTGATCTGGACCTGAAGACTTATTGGTGTCAACAGACCTTAGCTGTGTTTCAACTTGATGGACTTGAATAATAAAATGTTCAGGTATAGGGTCCAAAAGGTCCAAATTACTGTCATCATGATTGTCCGGCGGATTCAACTGCGGTAGATCTGCAGACACTGATGCAAAACAAGTATTGATCTTTTCAGCGAGTACTGACTTTTCCCCTTCTGCGATTTGTTCCGCCAGATTGAGTAGTGGGTCGTAGTTAGACTGCTGACCAGTTAGGGATTTAACTTCTTTCCACCAATTGCGAGATTGGTGGTTATCCAGGCTGTCCACATGACTCTTGCAGTGGTGCTTTCGAAGAGACTTCCTCATACGATTCACTTTATTTCTCAAAACGCGATACAGTGGTTTGTCGTTGAGGTAGGCTATTTGTCGCTCGCGAACAGCATCACGAAATTTGTCAGTGACCCATGGCTTTTCAGTTTCAATTCGAGTAACTAATTTGGTAGGAAAATGTTTTTGAATCAAAGAACGCATTACAATTTCAAAAATATCATATATTTCCTGACAAGATTGCGCTCTATAGAGGGGCGCCCAATTGATGTTTTCGAGTTCATCTACGAACATCGCTTTACTATTTTTACTGTAAATTCTGACTTCTTGGGTCCATTTTCTGGGTTGCGATAAGGTGTAGGAAGGCTTCGGTGAACAAACCACTACTTGTACTTGATGATCAGAAAGACCAAGAGCAGCATCAACTTTCGGCACCTGGTAGTAACCCAGCTAGCCACCTGACGTCGTGCCGATGTCATAAGTTGTTGGCCGGATGTCGGCTTATCGCGGTTGGCTCGAGGTTAAAATGTCCGCCAGCCCAGCATCGTCACTACGTCATTTTTGTGATATATTGGCATAACGTCGATTTCCGACAATGGCCCAACATCATCTCATGACATTGGATCAACATAACATTATGATGTCGGCTCGAGGTTAAAATATCCGCTAGCCCAACATTGTCACGACATCATTCTGTGATGTTGGCCCAATGTCAATTTCCGCCAATGGCCCAATAAAAATCGATTAGACATGAATATGACATCTCAATGATGACGCCATAGCGATACCCTGCCGATGTCAGCCTCTGGCAGCTATGAAACAAGTCGGCAAATGGTCATAAAATTGATGTTGCGCCAATGTCAATAGTTCGACATAAATATGACATCTCATAAATGACGTCGGGCTAATATCGCGCCGATGTTGGAACTGGTATCAATTTAAGAGATCGGTAAATGGTTGTGAAAGTAATGCCGGGACAATGTTATTAATTGGACATCCATATGATATCTATGATGTCAGGCCGATATCCCGCCGACGTTAGAACATTCAGCAATGAAAGAACTCGGCAAATGGTCATAACATTGATGTTGCGTTGATGTCAATAGTCCAACATGAATATGACATCTCATGAATGACGTCGGGCCTATATCGCGCCGATGTTGGAACTGATAGCAATTTAGGAGGTCGGTAAATGGTTGTAAACTTGATGTTGTGGCGAGGTCAATGATTAGACATACATATGATATCTCCATGATGACCCCATAGCGATATCCTGCCGATGTCAGCCTCTGGCAGCTATGAAACAAGTCGGCAAATGGTCATAAAACTGATGTTGCGCCAATGTCAATAGTCCGATATGAATATGACATCTCATAAATGACGACTAATTATGTATGCATGGTGTACGTATCACGAACTCGTGTGGGAGGGATTCAAAGTTTGACAAAAAGTTGACATTTGTCTGTTAATCAGGCACTTTTACCAATACCTATATACTCACTTTCCCCTAATTCTTAGGAAGCACAACGGAATAACTCTTTTAGCCACCTGACATTGTGACAACGTTGGGCCGATGTAAAATTCGTTGTAAGAGGACGTTGGGTCTACATTAAACATGCGACGTAAAAATGTCCGCCAGCCCAACATCAGCGCGGCGGTTTTTTTTTTAATGCTGACCCAACGTCATTTTGCGATTTCGGCCCAACATCAATTATTGACAATGGCCCAATGTCAGTTCTAACGTATGCCCAACGTCGATTCTTGACGTTGAGAGAACATCAAGTTCTGACGTTGGCCCGACGTTAAAATGTCCGCCAGCCCAACATCGTAACCACGTCATTTTGTGATATTGGCCTAACGTCAATTTCTGACAATGGCCCAACATCAACTCATGACATTGGCCCAACATAACATTATGATGTGGGCTCGAGGTTAAAATGTCCGCTAGCCAAACATTGTCACAACATCCTTTCTGTGATGTTAAGCCAATGTCAATTTCCGACAATGGCCCAACACCAAATCCTGACATAGGAGAGATATATACAATTCTGATGTGGGCTCGACGTTAAAGTGTCCGCCAGCCCAACATTGGCCCAATGTCATTCTGTGATGTTGGCTTACCATTAATTGTTGGCACTGGCCCAATGTCAGTTACCCAACAAAGGGCCAACATCAAATTCTGACGTTGGCCCGACATTAAAATGTCCGCCACACCGACATTAACCCAATGTTATTAATTTAACCTCAATATGACATTTCAATTATGACGTCACACCGATATCCTGCCGATGTCAGAATTAGCAGCAATAAAACAAGTCGGCAAATGGTCATCGAATCAATGTTGCACCAATGTCAATACTCATGAATATGACATGTCAAATATGCCGTCGGGCTAATATCGCGCGAATATCGGAACTGGTAGCAATATAGAAGGTAGGAAACAGGTTGTAAAATTTATGTCGGGCCAATGTCATTACTCCGATATAAATATGAGACCCCAAATAATATGATGTCGGTCCGATATTGTGCCGATGTTAGAACTTGTTAGCAATTTAAGAGTTCTGTAAATGGTGTTTAGTTTGATGTCAGCCCGATGTAATTTATTAGACATCTGTACTATGACGGCAAACATATATTCCGTCGAAGACAGAACCTTCAGCAACGGAACAAGTCGGCAAATGGTAAAATTAATGTCCTGTCATTAATCCCTCATAAATATGACAAATGGTCATAAAATTGATGTTGCGCCGATGTCAATAGTCCTACATGAATATGACATCTCATAAATGACGTCGGGCTAATTTCGCGCCGATGTTGGAACTGGTAGCATTAGAGAGGTCGGTAAATGGTTGTGAAATTGATGTCGGATTATTAAGGAGACAAAAATATGAAATATCAATTCTGACGTCGAACCGAAATCCTGCCGATGTCAGAATGGACAACAAGGAATCAACTCGGCTTATAGTCATTAAGTTGATGTTGAGCCCATGCCAATAATCCGACATGAATATGACATGTGCAATGCGACGTCGTGCTAATATCGCGCCGATGTCGGAAATGATGGCAATTTACGAGGTCGGTGAATGGTAGTAAAATGTCGGTCCAATGTTATTAATTAGACATCATTGTGACCTCTTTTAATATGATGTCAAGCCGATGTAAGAACTTGCAGCAATGACACAACTCGGCAAATGTTCATTAAATTGATGTTGTGGCGACGTCAATGATTAGACATGAATATGACATATCAATGATGACGCCATAGCGATATCATGCCGATGCCAGAACTGGCAGCATGAAACAAGCCGGCAAAATGATCGCCAGTTCCGACATCGGTACAACATTGACCCAACGTCATATTTGAGCTGTCATATTTATGTCTATTTAATAACATAATCCCAACATCAATTTTACAATCTTTGACCAACCTCTTAATTTGCTACCAGTTCCAACATCGGCGCGATATTAGCCCGACGTCATATTTGAGATCTCTTATTCATGTCGGATAAATGACATGGGCACGACATTAATTTAATGACCATTTGCCGACTTGTTCCATTGATAACGGTTTTGACATCGACAGGATAACGGTTTGACGTCATATTTCAGATGTCTAATTAATTACATCGGCCCGACATCAAATTAACAACCATTTATTATAACGACCTCTTAATTTGCTAGAGCTCTATCATCGGCACACTGTCGAACCGACGCCATATTTTAGATGTCATATTTATGACGGATTAATGGCAGGACATTCATTTTACCATTTGCCGACTTGTTCCGTTGCTGAAGGTTCTGTCTTGGACGGAATATATGTTTGCCGTCATAGTATAGATGTCTAATAAATTACATCGGGCTGACATCAAACTAAACACCATTTACATAACTATTAAATTGTTAACAAGTTCCAACATCGGCACAATATCGGACCGACATCAAATTTGGGGTCTCATATATTCATGTCGCAGTATTGACATGGGCGCAACATCGATTTGATGACCATTTGCCTACTTGTTTTATTGCTGCCAATTCTGACATCGGCAAGATATCGGTGTGACGATATAATTGAGATATCATATTGAGGTCCAATTAAAAACATTGGCCCGACATCAATTTCACAACCATGTACCGACCTCTTAAATTGCTACCAGATCCAACATCATCACAATATCGGACTGACGTCTTAATAGAGATGTCATATTTATGTAGGAGTAATGACATCCGCCCGACATCTATTTAACAACCTTTCACCGACCTTTAAAATTGCTATAAATTCCGACATCTGTGCGGTATAGGCCAAAAGTTGTATTTGAGTTGTCATATTTATGTTTAATTAATAACATTGGCCCAACATAAATTTCACAACGTTTTACCGACCTCTTAAATTACTACCAGTTCCAACATCGGGGCGATATAAGGCCGATTTTATATTTGAGATGTCATATTCATGTGGAATTATTGACATCGGCACAACATCCATTTAATGACTATTAATGATTAGTTACATTGGTGCCATTTATGACATCGGCAGGATATCGCTTTGGCGTCATAATTGAGATGTCATATGGATGTCCAATAAAAAAACATTGGTCCGACATCAATGTTACAACCATTTACCGACCTCTTTAATTGCTACCAGTTCCAACATCGGCGCGAAATTATTCCGACGTCATATTGGAGATGACATATTCATGTCAGAATATTGACATCGGCTGAACATCGATTTCATGACTATTTGCCGACTTTTGTCATTGCTGCCAATTCTGACATCGGCGCGATATCGGCTTGACGTCATATTTGTGATGTCATATTGATGTCCAATTAATAACATCCGTCCGACACCTCTTAAAATGATATATTCCGACTTCGGTACAACATTGGCCCAACGTCATATTCATGTTGGTTTATTGACATCGGCCCAACATTAATATTGCAACACTCTATCGAGCTCTTAAATTGGTATCAGTTTCGGCATTGGTGCGATTTTAGCGCGACATTTTATTTGAGACGTATTTTTTCGTCAGCTTAATGACATCGGCACGACATTCAACTACAACCATTTTCCGACTTATTTAATTTCCAAAACCTCAAACTTAAATTCGACGTTGGCGAAATGTTGGCGCGACGTCTGTTTGCCGACCACGATCTTGCCGACGACCTGCCGACACCGGTCCGATGTCAGTTAGCTAGCTTGGTACTTATACTATTTTTGTTAACTTGCTTTGAGAATCTATAATGAATTGAATTTCGTTTAATCGATTACAAACATTAGTAATTCAAAAGTAAAGAAAAAAAGTATTGCTATCGGGCAATTCATGATCGATTATAAGCGATCGTAAGTGAAATGAAAATTTTCGATTTTTGGAATCATTTATATTAAAAAATATACTTTTGTCATGTCCTTGCTGCTGTATATAATTTATAAAGATATATAAGAATATAAATAACACATGTAAATAGTGTTATGAATATGATTTGAATGTGGATTATTTCAGATTCAACGCTCTGAAATTACTAACCATTACAAAACATACATGCTAAGAAGAGGTGTATATATATTATACCGATTGCGACCTGTGTTTGTAGGACGATAGGATGATAGGTTAGGATTAGGCAATAGGTGTAGGAATAGGATATGAATAGAATTATGATTTATGAATGTGTGTAAAGGTTAAACAAAGTACATGGAGCAAACGTGGAATCTATGCATGTCTTCACATTTCTTTTTACGTTTTTGATGTTGGTCCTACGTTGGCCATTTGACATTGGGCCATTGTCAAATTGTGATCTTGGTCCAGCATCAGAAAATGACGTTGGGCCAATGTTGGGTTAGTGGACATTCAAACGTCGGGCGAACGTCAAGATTTGATGTTGGGCAAACGTCAAGATTTGATGTTGGGCCAAAAAAAAAAAAATAACGTTGGGCTAATGTCGGGCTGGCGGACATTTTAATGTCGGGCCAACGTCAGAATTTGATGTTGGATCAACTTCAGGATTTGATATTGGGCCATTGGCGGAAATTGACGTTGGGCCAACATCACATAATGATGTCGTGACAATGTTGGGCTAGCGGACATTTTAACCTCGAGCCGACATCATAATGTTATGTTGGTCCAATGTCATGAGTTGATGTTGGGCCATTGTCGGAAATTGACGTTATGCCAATATCACAAAATGACATAGTGACGATGTTGGGCTGGCGGACATTTTAACGTCGAGCCCACATCAGAATTTGATATCTGTCCTATGTCTGGATTCGGTGTTGGGCCATTGTCGGAAATTGACGTTGGCTCAACATCACAGAATGATGTCGTGACAATGTTGGGCTAGTGGACATTTTAACCGCGAGCCGACATCATAATGTTATGTTGATCTAATGTCATGAGTTGATGTTGGGCCCTTGTCGAAAATTGACGTTATGCCAATATCACAAAATGACGTAGTGACGATGTTGGTCTGGCGGACATTTTAACGTCGAGCCCACATCAGAATTTGATATCTGTCCTATGTCATAATTCGGTATTGGGCCATTGTCGGAAATTGACATATGCCCGACATCACAAAATGACGTTGGGACAATGTTGGGCTGGCGGACATTTTAACGTCGGGCCGACGTCAAAACTTGATGTTCTCTCAACGTCAGGAATCGATGTTGGGCCTACGTTAGAACTGACATTGGGCGATTGTCAATAATTGATGTTGGGCCGAAATCGCTAAATGACGTTGGGCCAGCATTACAAAAAGGACACCGAGCTGATGTTGGGCTGGTGGACATTTTAACGTCTCGGTGACGTCGCATGTCGCATGTTGGCCCAACGTCCCCTTACAACAAAAATTACATCGGCCCAACGTTGGCACGACGTCAGGTGGCTAGCTGGGAACTAGCCATGTTAGTGTAGATTAGATCCAATTTAGCATTTAGACGAGTTGGTTTCTTAACAATTTGTTTAAGGTAATAATTACTTTTTAGGCGATTATCAGGCATGTGGTTAAAATCACCCATCAAGATGATGCCCGCTCCTGGGTGGCGACAAAGAATTTGGTCCAGTGAAGTGAATATATGCCGTATCATTTCATCGTGCTCCTGTTTTACATTATGAGGTAAGTAGAACGATCCAACGATTATTGGTTTAAAATGCCTGGGCAAGCGGTGTGGTTGAAGTTTAACCCAAACCGATTCAATGTGGCTCTCTGACAGATCTGGTAACGCTGTAGCAGGGATTGATGAGTGAACGTAACATGTCACTCCTCCTCCTGTCGTTGTATCTCTGTTCATTCATTCATTCATTCTTACATTCATTCATTCATTCATTCATTCATTCATTCATTCATTCATTCATTCATTACCTCATTCATTTGTTCGTTCGTTCATACATTCATTGATTCATGCTTTAATTCATATCATAATATACGTCTCTATCTAATCATACTCACTCATTTATTGAAACAAACAGTTACATACACCCTTTCCAAATATATATTATGATGCCACTTTGAACAAGTATGCCCTGGATCCACAATAATGCCACAATTTGTCATTCAAACTGCTTCCATCTTTCTCATTAAAATCACATAAGCAAACCATTTCAAACAATTCCTCATCCGAAAGTATACATATAATTTAAAGCAAAACGTATGTACGGGCTGCTAGAACCTAAGATAACCGTGAACATATAAATGTTAAAACAAACACAAATAATACAAAAAAACACCGACTGTGTTGCCATTGTATGGTTTATTATCAGTGCTATACCTGTGTATATTCATTGCATTGGTTGACGAAATGAAAAGAAAAATAAACATTGAATATGATACACGTGGATTATTGTGAACAGAATAAGCAACCATTTATTACAAAATGTCAAAGCTCCATCTAATTCATAGTATTATCGATATAAACGAAACATAAGTTGTCACCAATATACTATAGGAAAATAAGTGATACAGCAATATTGAATATACAACTCATCGATTTATATTACCGCGAACTAATTTATTGTAATTTGAAAGTACTACCACATTTGATAATCCAATCATTGCCAATATAATTTGATGCAAAAATTGTAAACGCATCGTATTGAATAACACAAGTGATACAAATGTGAACGTCGTGTACAAATGAAATTACACACGGTTTTAAAATATGTACAAGCTGTCACAAGCCAACCGAACCATTCAAACAAGTACAACAATCGGTATGTTGGGGGCAATATCAGATTGAAAACTGAAGAAATATAGAGAAGGTACGTGCTCAAACTAAAATAATTTGAAAAAATAATAAGAACATAGGGGGACATAAGGTATCCCCCCCCCCCCCCCCCATCACTCCAACCACTCTACGCCACTGCTGAAGATGGTCGCTTATATATTGCTGCATTGTTAAGTTTTATTTCATATTATACATTAACACAGTGGCGTAGCGTGGTCGAACTGATTGGGGGGCACGAAAATTATTGGGGGGCACACCTTATGTATTTCTTTGTTTTTTCCAAAAATGACCCCTTATGTTTTCTATTGTTTTTTCGAAATTATTGGGGGGGGGGGCACGTGCCACCCCCCCCCCCCCACCCCCTAGCTACGCCACTGCATTAACATAAACAAAATGATGCATCAAAACATACAACTATTAAGACCAAATATTCAATATATTCATTATCATGAAAATTACGGTACAATAACTGTACAAATATAATATAAGTGAAGCAGCATGAAGTAATAAGCCAATTACAATACAACTTCCAACTTAATTATGGTACTATGTATTCAATGTAATTTTCTTGTATTGTTAACCAAATGTTGGTGCAAAAGTTCACTATGCACATACAGGACAAATCAAATGTAATACATGTATAACAACTAATTTGGATATCAAAGAATGCAACGTAAATACCACATGTACGTAATGGCTCGTAGGCGTACACATAACGACGGAGGTAAACCATGTTACCTAAATAGCTAACGAATTACACAACATTGAAACATACATGCTCGTGACATGAATTACTAAATACGTACTTCCCCCTTGCCCCTCCCCTTCCTGCTTAGATCTGTATTCAAGGTCAGGACCATACGCCACTTGGTCGCCGGTATGTGGAAGGGGATCCGGGCTACCTAAATCGTTTTAAAGTATTACAGGAATAGAACAGGTCAGGGCAAACTTAATTCGAGTAAATACAACTTGGATCAACTCTTTTAAATGATACCACATTTTTAAAGAAAGATTTTCAGTTTTTGAAAATATGATTGGTAGCAAATTATCCAAAATGTAACGGCGCCGACCTATCTGGAGGCGAGTTTATGACACATGACCGTATACATTATCGCAAAAGAACTAGAGAGACTAGTAGGACATCTCGATAATTATGTTTTGGCTATATCCAACAGCGAGAATTTAAGCAATAGCCTATAGAAGTTCAGTACAAACGGTACAAAAGTACAATAGTACAAAGAGGGAAACCATCGAGCATTAAAAGTACTGTATATATAATGTTAAACATAAGTGTATAACATCCCATGCAAATACCACAATAAGCGAGCAATGCATCGAAGGCTAATGCACCATTCAAAGAGAAAACAATAACAATACATGTACATAATTCTTTATCATTACACATGACTGTAACGGACCGTCAAAGTTATACAATATCATACAAT
>JBAMJV010012150.1:0-19372 GCA_037951105.1 Echinarachnius parma
CTCATAGTGTTCGCATTCTTTTTAACAATCATTTTGTCCTCTAGGCCTGGTAAGCGATGTTCAGCCGCCGGCTGGTCCAGGCATTACAGGGTAATACAGTTTTGGTAACGCTGAACTTTAGTAAGCAAAACCTGCACAGTAACATTACAAACTAATATGTATAACCCCACCATGCTCGAAAGGTATTCAAAAATACAAATGATTAAGTAAAAAGCCTGTTATCATTCAAAAAGCGCCATTAACCCTATCAAGCCCAAGCTATTTGGCGTTCCCAGGCCCAAGGAGGGGGGAGGAGGGGGGGGGGGGGGGGGGGCTCGGGCTCATGCCCCCCCTCTCTAATTTCTTTATTATTCAATCAACCACTTTCATAGTTGGTACATGTGTCAATCAGGTCAAGCTCTACAAGTTGCAATCATAAACATTTTTAAAGGTCATATGAGGGCGCTATTTACGATAATATGATAACCAATATAGAAAATGTCAGAATATAGAAGTTTTGGAGCTGTTTTCGCCGAATGGACTGTTATCAAGAAGGCAAATTTAACTTTTCAACATAATAATGTAATATTACACATTCTGGAACATAGATCAGGACATTTCTGTGGAATTTTATGGGTATTAGAGGCCCATTAGGTCCGCAAAGTCATTGTAGAGGTGACCTTCACACATCTTATCAAACACATTAACAGTACATGCTAATTTACGTATGTAATTTCTTCAATATTTACCCTATAAACTGAAACCAAATGGATTTTTTTTCATATCAAAATGTTTGTTGACATCATAAGAAACCTTCATTAGCAGATTTTAATCACAAAAATATCATAAAAATAGATCAAAACTATATATGACTTAATTCTTATTATATTCATTGTTTTCAAGTTCAAGTTCAAGTTCGTCTTTATTCATTTCAATCATAAAACAATAACATTATAATAATACAAGTCATGTTTCAATCAATCATATAGATAAATACAGATAAATATTGAAATATTGAAATAGGAGGCTACAAAAAAATAATATACTTGTAAGCAGTAGCCCCCTTATAGATACAAATTTATATGATTTTACACATTTGATATACAGCGTACATTAAAAACCTATAATTACTATAAACACACACACACACACACACACACACACACACACACACACGATGCACACATTGCATGGGTAAGAACATAAGAACATAAAGCTATCTTTATAAGAGTTACTTTGAATAGGAAGAGATTAGTAGTCTCTTCAATTGGGCTTTAAATGCAGACTGCAGAGTGCAACTTCTAAATTCATTTGATAATTTATTCCATGTACGAGGACCATTATGTCTGAGAGAGTATAACATTGCTTGGGTATTGACCTTGTGATAATGATATTTAGTACTTACGCCATTTTGTCCTTAAAAACAGAGAAGAACAAAAGAAATATCCATGAATCTTTTTTTCAGATCATGACAACCTGTTCCCCATCGTATAGGTAGATTATATGAATAAACTAATTAATGTCCATGCCTGGACAGTACACTGAATTTACACATATTACACTTATTTTGTGTTATATAATGTATTATATAAAATCACTTTCAATATAAGTTTACTAGATACTGTTACTAATTGAAGATGAAAATACCATGTCAATACCTTGGGTTTTTTATGGAAGGTTGTTCAATTCAAATTTAGAAGAAGAAAAAATCAGAAAATTATGAGAAACTTAGTTTTTTAGTAATTCTTATTATTTCTAATGTTTTCCGCCATTTTGTTCTTGAAAAACAAAGAAAAAAAAAACAAGTGACTTCTACTTTCTAATATTGTGACTTTACTTTTGTACAGTTTATAAATTTCAAATAGAAAACACTTCAAAAATGTACACGATTTACTTGTTTAGTGCAAGGAAAACAAAATAAGACTTAAATTGACAAACATGCCTTTCAGAAAGTGGTTACCATGGCAACGGGAACAACCTGACACTTTTAAATTTCATACCACAATGTTCCCTATAGAATTTTAGGAAAAGTCACCGAATTTGGTGAAAATTGGATGAAAAATGTGGGCGTGGCAGTAAACAATATGGTAGGGGGCCGCTCATTCAGCCCCCCCCCCCCCCCCCCCCCTTGGGCTTGATAGGGTTAAAACACAAGAGGGCGCTCTTTAATAAGGTATTGATTACAACCATTTTCATACAAAATTATGCATGTGATGTTTTGTTGATATAATTATTAAATAGAGAGAGCACATGGCACGTTAGGTGTTAACACTGTATTTAAACAAACACAAATTAATCTTTGTCATGAGCATATACATTTTGATTGTGGATACAATCCGACTGGTAATCGAGTAATCATTTTAACTCAAAGTAAATATAAAAGAAGGCAAAGAAAATGGGATTCCAACGGGATTCGAACCCGAGACCTCCAGATTGCTAGACTGGTGCTCTTCCGACTGAGCTATAGAAAACCCTAGACGGTGCTCGTCCCTGAAACCCCTTAATTCTCATTGCCTGAATGGTCAGAAGCTATTATGAACCTGACATAAACCCGAAGGATACAACTCAACTTGGGGATATATGCGAGGGATCACCGAAGCGATACAGCTTTTTGTAATAATTAATTCAAACATATATTTCTGGTCAGTTTCTTTATATGTTTGAATTAATTATTACAACAAGCTGTATCGCTTCGGTGATCCCTCACATATATCCCCAAGTTTAGTTGTATCCTTCGGGTTTATGTCAGGTTCATAATAGCTTCTGACCATTCAGGCAATGAGAATTAAGGGGTTTCAGGGACGAGCACCGTCTAGGGTTTTCTATAGCTCAGTCGGAAGAGCACCAGTCTAGCAATCTGGAGGTCTCGGGTTCGAATCCCGTTGGAATCCCATTTTCTTTGCCTTCTTTTAATCACAATATATTTCTGGTCAGTTTCTTTATATGTTTGAATCAAAGTAAATATGTGTAAGTTGATGGCCGCGGTTATGCCCTCCATACTTCGGTAATTGTTTCATTCTCGGATATTGAAAAAATCCATAGAGCCAAGATGAACAAAACTACAACCAACGTTTTTATTATTATAATACACTAAGCGCCAGGACAACACATTTAACAGGAATAGAGGATTCTATTAAATGCATCGCCGATTTGAACTAGTATTCAAAACGTCTTTTAGACTGCTCGGTAAAGAATATTTATCAGGTAGTGAGCAATTGGTCTGAACATGGGGCCAACTAAAATCAAGAGTGGGATTCAAGGTAAGGTCTCGAAGCACTAACCCTTCTACTGCAGAATGAAGCACAGTCCATCCAAAACAGTCCGACGCTTTTGGATCCGCGTCATGTTCAAGTAGAATCTCAACACACTTCAGATAGCCACCTTTCGCTGCAAGTGTCAATGGTGTTACTCCGTAACGTGTCTGAAGCAATATAATTGTGTAGAATTGTGCATGTTCATTTTTTCAATCTCATTTCATTATGCAGACATTAACTCATGATTCAAGAACTGTTAAACTTGTATACAGAAAGTTATTATTTGGTACGCATGGATCTGAGATCAGGTAATGAATGTTTAAACCTCCATTAAAGACTGTCCGCCTTTTACAAATCGTATGAACAGTTTCCAGTAGACGGATGAGGATGAATGTAACACATACACACACAAATTCAGATCGAACAGCCCTGTAATTTGGATTATACGAATGAAAATGAATGCGCCCCTCCACCAAACGGTCAATAAAGGAGTTTAACTGATTAAGCATAACATTACAACAATATTGTACTTATTCTTGTAAATGTATTGTGAAGCCGACATTTGTAAAGGTATGTCACGGAAAATTTCTCGAAAATGAAGAATATAAAATTACAAGTAGTCAGTTTTAGCGAGTTGGGTTATTTTGTTATTAAAGTAATCGCTTACGCCGTTGTTCGATCACAATATGTTAGCGGGTCACGTAGTGGTCGCGCACAGCAACGTGGTACTCTGTGAAAATGCGCCGTGGGCGAAATTGCGCACCGGGTGAATATTCGTATAATGCACAATTAAACGCACTGTTTCGTTTTGTTATTTTGAGGTATATAACTCTGTATATAACTTTGTTCAGGCATGCTGTTAAATGACATTTTCGGTCATATAAGACAATAACCTCGCAACTTCTGAAATGTTGCTTGCAAAAGGCGGACAGTTCCTTAAATATGGATATATGGTATTATGTCATCATAACTAGGATTGTATGAGACTTTCTCAAGTTAAGTAGCGACATAATAGCGACTCTGTAATAGTTTTCAACTCCCAACAAATTTAAAGCAAAAGATTTGACAAAAATCTGAAAACTAAACAGACCATAGATGTCTCCTGAAACACAGCGAAGGTAAAAACATCCGCCTTCTAGGCATCAGGTACACTGATTACCCGGTTTGAGGTCATAAATAATTAAATAATATTTGTAATCACTTTTGATTTCATCAAAAATGTATTAAACAAACTGTGTTTAATGTGTTTATAATGTAGCACGCTAGTACAATTATGGTATTATGATTCCACTAAAATCAAAAGTCTACTTAGTAAACAAATTAACAGAGGGTACCTTCCTGTTTACATCTGCTTTCTTTTCGAGAAGAATTTTCAAGACAGAATCGTGGCCTCCCTCTGCTGCATGGTGTATTGGTGTCTTGTTCTCAACGTCAACCACGTCTACCTCGGCACCCTTTTTGAACAGATACTCTACCAACTTTAGTTGATTACTATCAAACAAAATAGACATTTAATGGATCAGCATGATTAAAATAGATGGTTGAGAAAGAGGATGTACTATCCCACAAAGTCAAAGTACAAAACAAATTTGAATGTCGCTCGTTTATTTTGATATTTAAACTAACACAAAGGTAATTTATTAATCCTAACTTTTCAACAGGAAAGTTGTTAGCATTTCTGCATTGATATAGTATACCTACGGTTATAATGTACATTGAGTTGGAAATAAGAGATATATATAAGTTCGGGCTGACTTAGCACAGATTTAAGAGAAAATTACCTGATTTAAAAGTCACAAGAATTTGATCGCTCTTGTACATTGTTACTAAACAGCACATTATGTTTCAAGGCATTGAGTATGCTATGTGAAACAATTATGTTTGAAATGCCAGCGATTTAAATGTTTAAGGCACATGTTGCCACTTTAAAAGTCTGTAAACCAATTTGAAATTCCCTACTCATCAATGAACAGCATTAATATAACTTTTGCGAATTTTAAATTATTGTCATTTTGATGTCAGTCATTTGTGTACGAAATAGCATTCATAGCAAGCTTCCAAATCAGTCCGACCACGTTACACCACTGTGCACAACATGTGCACAATACAATTGCATGACATCCCGTGCTTCATTTGTATTTCTTATGTAATAATTGCAAATTATATTTTATAATTACTTCTTAGATGCAATGTGTAGACAAGTTTGTCCATTAGCTGTCGATGCGTGTATGTCCGCATGTCTTTCAACGAGGAGATGAACACATGTCAGATGACCCTTTTTAGCTGCCTCATGCAAGGGGTGTTTCCCCATTGCGTTTCTGTTCAAGAGTTAAATTATCATGACAAGCGACTAAAAGGCGACACAGACACTTACAGTGTAAACATACAGCTATTTTGATAGATTTGATGTTTTGAAAATAGTTAAAATACTTTTTAGTAGGGCAAATGGTAATACTACGTCAGGCAAATTCATAGTGAATCTTTGTTTGTATCACATGACGTATTATCGACCAAGCACATGGCTTGAACACTCTTATGAGGGATATAATAGTCACTGAAAGCAGAATGATGAAAGCGACCACCCCCCCCCCCCCCCCCCCCCCCCCCCCCCCCCTCTCCCTCTCTCGAGAGCTTTCTCTCGCTCATGCGTAATACTTAATTTGTAAGAACTATACACATAACATAAAGCAAATAAAATGGTTCTTTTGATACAGGTCTGTATTCAAATTCGAATTATTGCTGCTAAATGGTGCGCTTTCGATTTAACATGTACAATAAGTACACAAATGAATAGGTAAAGAAATTATGCATGTATTTTTTGACATTCTACTTTCCCAAAAGACAATATTATTTAATAAAGCGTGGTGGATTTCAACTGTTGAAAAATATATTTGCCTACATCTAAACGACTGCAACATTGCATGCTTTGTATTATGACACCTATTGTATACCTTTGGACCTGACCTCTTATCATTGGGTCATTATGGTACATATTATGTACCTAGAGTGGTGATATTCCTTTAATCGGTTCTACAGATTACATGATCACGACATTTTAAAAATATTTATGCGACCATTGCGTTTATGACCCCCAAAATCTGATCAGTTGCAGACAAGATACATGTACCAAGTTTGGTGAGAATCCATCCATCAATTCATAGAATAACACGATGACAATGTATTCTTGCATATGTAATGTGCCATATGACTTTTCACCTTTAACCTCATGACCTCAACATTTGATAACATTTGATGTACAAAGTGTGGTGAGAATCCATAAATCAATAATTTAGATAATGTCATAATAAACTAATTTTGCATATAACATAAGCCCTGTGACCTTTGACCTTTGACCATAATGATCCCATATTGTAATCAGTACATTGCCTTCCAAGTGTACGTACATGAACCAAGTTTGGTGATAATTAATCAATCAGTTGTTTGGATAACACGACCACAAGCTATTCTGGCATATAAGAGCCCCGTGACCCTTGACCTAATGAATCCGAAATCTAACTATTTCATCAGCTCATCAAGATACATGTATATATACATGTTACAAGTTAGGTGAGAATACTTCCTTATGATAAGCCCTGTGAGCTTTGACCTAATGAACCCAAAATAACATAGCCGAAGTTTACATGACACTTTAAATGCATTATTACCAACATAAACATTACAATACAAGGTATAACAAGCATACCGTTTTGTTGACGTCGGCGTTGTTTTCAAGTAGAAATATTAGTGTTTCATTACGGCCATCTGCTGCTACCAAATGAAGGGGAGTTGAGCCATGATTTTGATTTGATTCGTTTACATCGCCATGTTTTTTCAGAAATAAGTTTACCACATCTCCATGGTCCCTGTTAAAACGAAGGCATTGCAAAAATTTAAATTTGTATTGTATTTTAGTTCTTTCATATCCATACGAATTTATTCCGTCCTATGATAACATTGGCCTTTGCACAAACGTGATGCGTTACGCAAACTAAATGGTCACTTAATGAGATACTTGTTCGATAGCAAATGTTGGACTCTAGTCTCGCTCTGTGTTACAAATGATTAACTATCCTGATCTGTGACCATCTCAAGACGTAAATGGGCCCTTGTAAATAGAGGTACTAGGTGTAACAAAATAACTGTTATGTTTTTAATCCGTAATAACTCCGTCGCTTATGAATGGAATTAAATTAAAACTTCAGACAATGTAAAGGGATACTGTCAAATTTCCTGTGCCAAGTTTTATCAGATTTCAACCAGAGAAAGGGTGGCTATTGTCAATTTAAAAAAAAAGTGGGTTCGAATCTGAGACCTTCTTCCCAATGCACCCATAGATAAAGCAATATATCCCATTCATTGCTGCATTCAATTTCAAGGAGTAAACAACAATTTGGTTGGATTCATCCCTTACAAAAGACTTGGTCAATGAGGGCACCGACACAAAAGGTGACCTCGACCGCGGACAGTCATGTCTATTTCTCTGTCACAGCCAGTATTATGTAACCAAACTTTCTTTACAAGTTCTGGAATTTCGACCTGATTCCATTCATAAGCAACCGAGTTATTACGGATTAAAAACAACAGGTTTTTTGTAACACTATTTTTTTTTAAATTGACAATAGCCACCTTTTTCTCTGGTTGAAATCTGAAAAAAAAACGGGCACAGGAAATTTGACAGTATCCCTTTACATTGTCTGAAGTTTTAATTTAATTCCATTCATAAGCGACTGAGTTATTACGGATTAAAAACATAACAGTTATTTTGTTACACCTAGTATACTATGTGCTAGGATATGCGCTAGGATTGTTAATTGTGAGGATGATGCGACTTATCATAAGTGTCACATCTGTTTTGGTATGTTTGCTAATTTTGGTATTGGTTAATAATGTTTTTGATAATGCATGTGTGAATCAAAGAGTAAATCATTATGTAGAAAACAATGATAGTATGCACATCATTAAGTTGTTGTTCGAAATGTCAAAGTGAATTGTGATAAGGAATGCAAATGATGCAAGAAAAACAATGTCAGGTCCCAAATCTGATTGAATCACGTTGATTGTGCGAAATATAAATAAGTTTGTGTGTGAACATCAAGCATGTCAAGTACAAACAAGAACAATAAACGGTTCGTAGTTGCTATAACTAATCAGTCGTAAGGGCTGTTTATTACTCAACTAATTCCCCTAAAAGGCATTTTGACGTATAATCTTCTCAGACTTGCTATAACGGACTGCTATTGAATGTGTATTACAAAGGGAAGAAATTATAACTATGAAAACCATGTAATTACTCAAATATTACACTTGCTTTACCTTGCCACCGGGGAGGGGAGGGGGGGGGGGGGGGTTCTCGAATTATCTACTGGCGGGGGTATGCCTCAACCAACTTCAAAACAGGGGTGTAGCGAGCGGAGGTGTGACTTGGCAAACTTCAAAACGTGGGTCTAAAGAGTGGGGTGTGCCTCAGCCAAATTCAAAATAGGGGTCTAAGGAGCGACCGTGGTCAAGACCGAAAGATGTATGTATGTGTGTGTGTGTGTGTGTGTGTGTGTGTGTGGGTGTGCGAGTGTGTGTGTGTGTGTGTGTGTGTGTGCGTGTGTGCGAGTATGTTTTTGTGGGAGGGGGGAGGGGGGGGGGTTGTCTGTCGCACATTTATCGAGGCCGAGGTCTCGATCAGATGTCAAAAAGGGGGTTTTGAAGCTGTGGCACATACTAGTAATAGTAATAATAATAATATTAATAATTATAATACTAATAATAATACTAATAATAAGGATACTAATAATGATAATAATAATAATAATGATAATAATCATAATGATAATAACAATGATAATAATAATAATGATGATAATAATCATAATGATGATAATAATCATAATGATGATAATAATCATAATGATAATAATATGCTCGACTTATACAAGGACTAATAAGATTCATTATTATCTCCATTAAAACGCTTTACATTTTATTACCCGGGTTATCGGGTGTATACTGCAATCAATCCAGCACACAAGGTGCACATTTTCCACTCCGTGGTAAGCATTCCAGCAAGGCGACATTGTTGGTGCAAACAATGCTTAGGCACTACGTATCCCCATACTTGTCCTTATACATTATTTTTTGAAGCGCCTTTAAAGTGATCCATGTAAAGTGTCAGATATTGCACAAAATGACATTTGAGACTTATTTTATTCTTCTCTTACCATAAGCTAAACAACTGAGGAGGCTCCAAGTAATTTTCTTGGAGTTAGACACTTTACATGGATGTCTTTAAAGTATTACTATCTTTTGAACAAAATGTCCCTTATATGCATTTCTTTGAAATGAAGGTCATAACTATTTGGATTCTTGGTGAAAAGGTCAGTCTAAAAATTGAACAATCAAGTCTGTTTGTTTGATATCGGAGCCACTTCAACGTCGTGTGAGCTACCATTAGATTGAAATGTGTTTTGGTTCGGCTGCGCTTCACATCAGACATAACGCCCTGATAAAAGAAAAAATATATGTAGATGTAATTGTTATCCACAATATTAGGGGGCGTGCATTTCAAGTTTCATGCATTTACAGTTTCGTATACAAATGATACTAACAACAGAACAAGTCCAAGTTCAACTTTGAATTGTCCCTTGATGACTCATTTAGAAATGAGAGCTGGATAATATGGTTTTATTTTACCTGCTTACTGCATAATGGAGAGGGGAAAACCCGTCGACATCATAACTTGGATGGTAGACGTCTCCAATGAGCAACCGGACACAATGCAAATGCCCCTTGCCTGCAGCTGTGTGTAGTGCAGTGACGTGTCTATGAGTCTGAGCAAAAATGTATAATGACATGGTAAATAAGGAGTTAAAGGGACTTAGTAACATTGCCCAAATCCTCAAAACCTACTTGGAACTCTAGTGGTTCTCTCATATCATGTCGTATTTATATTTACAATAAAAGCACGGAACAGGTTTAGGTTTTTAAAATTTCCATTTCGTTCAAAAGACATTAAAGGGCAATGAAACTATGGCTTCCGGCTATTATTATCGTTTAGAGGGTGAACAGACATTTTATTTGATACATTACTTGGCAAGTTTGGCCTCCTGGATCCCATGAAATCCTTACGTGAACATACCCACATTTTACTAATTCTTACGGCGGCAAAAGGTGATGGGAGCGGCCATGTTCTTGTAATTGCCCGACATGCTTTGCAAACTATGACGAGTGCGCTACGGGCCGAACAAAAAGCTTTTCACTGATTTACAGACTCGTCAAAGCATATACAAGTATTCAGACAATGGGTACAATAGGTGCTATTGAAATGCATTAGTGCATATCACAGACCATAAGTCCGCACACACCTAATAATGGCGACCTCCAGTGTTCGCATGAATAGTGGTAAACCCGATAAAGTTTTCACATATTTCTCCCAAAGCAGAAATCTGAGTTGGAGTTATGTTATATATAATAAAAAGGCATATCACGATATATCAAGTAGGGATAATCTCTATTCTTGAGTTGCATTGCCCTTTAACGATTACAGTGTTCAGATGTAAAACTGTATACTGGATACTTTAAGCCGTGTACAAAGCAAGTGCAATGAGTTGGTGAATATCACTTTGCATTTTCCCCCAATTTTCTGCAAGGAAACATCCAATTAACATAAATGTTTTACACCTTACTCTGTGGACGTATCAGATCACACCAATACACATTGTATTAACCACTCATCAATGTGTGTACTTGTCAACAAAGTTACTAAACCCCTCATATTTTTAAATTAGCATATTCAAAATTGGTGTCACAATAAAGCCTCATTATATACCTTTCACACGGTGCATTATGTGTAGTGATTATGCAATTGGGGCGATTGCAGTATCCCAGAGAATAGGGGGAGGCAGGAAGTGAAATGTCGCAAACTGGCTCAATGCATTTAATTTACGAGTGCATGACTGTGCTAAACAGTTTTTTAAAAGTTCACTTTCTATTGAATACTGCCTCCCTTTCCATTCATCAAAATCATTGGAATTTGATACCACCTGAATAGAAATGATCTCTTCATTACGATGGCATATCAATCGTAAGGATTATGCAAATGGGGTGTGTGCTGCGAACCGGAATGTGGAGATTGGTCGAGTGTGAAATCAAACAAAAAGATATGGAGTTGACACAAAATCAGAGCGTTGCATTTTTTTCGAGCTTTTGGGAGGATTTTTTAGCATTTCAAATGAAATATTCATGATTCAAATTGATATCAACGGAAAGCCCAACAACTCTTCTGTATCAAAATGTAAAATTTATAATGATTTTAGTAAAGGGCGGCTGCAGGGAGATGAATGTGGGGGAGCCTCAAAAGTGACCAATTTCAAAACGCTCTGATTTCAAGGCACTACTGAGTCACTATTCATGCGTTTTCAATTGAATTCTTCTCATTCATGGCCAACTCATTCAAGTCGCATTACATCCTCCACCCAATGATAAAAGACACCGACAACAAATCAGAGCGTTTTGAAATGGGTCACTTTTGAGGCTCCCCCATATTCATCTCCCTGCAGCCGCCCTTTACAAAAATCATTATAAATTTCACATTTTCATACAGAAGAGTTGTTGGGTTTTCCGTTGATATCAATTTTAATCATGAATATTTCATTTGAAATGCTAAAAAATCCTCCCAAAAGCTCGAAAAAAATGCAACGCTCTGATTTTGTTGTCAACTCCATATTTTTTTTTTCTGATATCACACTCGACCCATCTCCATATTCCTGTTTGCTGCGCACAACCCATTTGCCTAATCATTACGATCAATAGGCCATCGTAATGAAAAGATAATTTTCATTAAAATGGTATCAAATTCCAATGATTTTGATGAATGGAAAGGGTGGTAGTATTCAATAGAAAGTGAACTTTCAAAAAACTGGTCAGCACAGTCATGCACTCGTAAATTAAATGCATTGAGCCATTTTGCGACATTCACTTCCTGCCTCCCCCTATTCTCTGGGCTACTGCAATCGCCCCAATTGCATAATCACTACACATAATGCACCGTTTGAAAGGTATATAATGAGGCTTTATTGTGACACCAATTTCGAATATGCTTATTAAAAAATACGAGAGATATGATCGATCAAACTTGAGTTTCCGAACTTTTTTGAGGGGTTTAGATCCCTTTAATGTCGGAGAACTGCTCTCAACAAACACAATCAAAACATGTGTAATTATTAGATATACTGACGTGTATAATGCAGACATGCAGAAGGCGTGATGAAGTAATGTTTTATTGTAGCATAGCACAAAGTCACAATTTTCCGGCAATATGTGTTACTTTGATAAGATATATAACAAACATGCCGTGGTCCGAAGACTCATTTTTCGTGGATCTGTCTTGGCATAAAATAGGGTAGTTCGAATTTCAAGCTTCAACATAGTTTTTGGTCGCACGATACTCATTACTTGGCATGACTGTCGTACACAATCGACAACATGTCGACGAAATCCCCCAATTTTCCTGTGAATCTTCGTAAACCTATTGAGAACCCGCCGTAGGTCCGTTGTGTTAAGGGCTTAAATATGATATTTGCATCCAGTTTCAAATGTGACACATTATTTTTAAAAATATCAACTTAGAAGTAAGCTTAATTTAGCATGACGATCTAAGCATTTAGGATAAACTTCGAAGTGGCACTGATAACAAATAGGCCTAACATGATTGGATGTTATAATGCCTTTCGCAACACAGATGAAATGCACGTTAAACAAATATTTATTGTCGTACGATTGATTATGAAAAAAATAAAAATAAAGGGCACTGCTGCTGCAGCCGATCCGCCACTTATCAAATGTGTTTCATCAGTTTTAACCCATTCCATACTTTATTCTGTAATTCCAATATAATTCAAACAGGGCCCACCCAGTTCCCGACTTGGCATTGTTTGACTTGAAACATGACAATTGCATAAAGTAAAACTTACCGAAATTGATTTTCTATTTAACTTTGATTTGTATTACTATATACCCTAGGGATCATACCCATAAGTTTTTATAAAACTTCTTCTGATCCCTCCACATTCATATTGCCTTAATGTAATCATCGTTTTTCTTAAACCTGTTTTATATTTTCTGTATGTTCTGTAGTCTCCGTGTATATTGCTGTTTTTTGTTCTTGTACATCTTTACATTATATGTAGTGTCTTTTTATGAATTGTGGAAAAATAAAGACGACAATTCCCCAGGAATTGTATTGAATTGTAGGCAATTGGCTCAATGGATATTTATTGGATCGATCATCTGCCCAGACTGTCAGTTTATTATTACATCGGTGCGTCTACTATATAAGGAACAATACTCTGTGTAATCATTTATATTCGCGAAAAATATACAAATAACAGAGTGTGTTTAATAAGTTTGATAACTATTACCCTATTAATGAACTCACATTATACGACCTATGTTTTTACTATTTTCCCGCATCTCTCCATTTATATATTATGGGATAAAGATGTCCCAGGCAATTATAGACCTATTTCAATTTTGCCTCTTTTGGCCAAAATATTTGAGAAATTAGTAAACAAGAGGTTACTTGAGTATTTTGAAAGGAATGATGTCTTGTATAAGCACCAGTATGGTTTTCGTAAACATTATAGTACTAAACTGTCTCTAATTAATTTGACTAATGATGTGCTTAAATCAGTGGATAAGGGCAGTGTAACACTAGGTGTATTCCTCGATTTTCAGAAAGCTTTTGATACAATTGATCATGGAATATTGGTTGGTAAATTAGAACATTATGGAATAAGGGGCCTGCCTCTTCAGTGGTCTAAAGATTATCTTTCTTGTAGATTTCAGTTTGTGAATTATGATGGACATAGTTCATTACGACAGATGATAACATGAGGCGTTCCTCAGGGTTCCGTGTTGGGACCTACCCTGTTTTTGATGTATATAAATGATTTGCCAAACTCAACAAATTATTTTAATTTTAGACTTTTTGCCGATGATTCTAACTTGTTTCATACATTTCCACCGAGAGTGAATTTGATTGATATGGATATAGTTAATGTGCATTTAGATAAGGTGTCCGTATGGTGTAAAGTGAATAAACTTACAGTGAATCTCTTAAAGACTAATTATTTGTTAATAAGAGGGAGTAGGCAATCAGTCGTAACTCAAGGGTTACTAAAAAATAGCAGGGGCTGAAATAGTCCGGGTTGATGTTGCATCATTTGTAGGAGTTTATATAGACCAACACTTGACGTGGAAGCCTCATATAGAAAGGGTTAATAAGTGTATTAGGAAAAAATTTGGTGTTTTATATAGATTAAGACAGTTTGTGCCAAGGTATATTTTATTGTTATTGTATAAGACGTTAATCCAACCGCATATGACATATGGAATTGAGGTTTGGGGAAGTAACTATGAAATACACATGAAGTGTTTATTATTAAGCCAAAAGATGGCACTAAGAGTCATAACATTTAGTCCAATTAGGACTCATTCAAAACCGATATTTCAGGAGTTGAAATTATTGAATGTGTATTAACTCCATAAACTATCTATTTGGGTTTTTATGTATCAATTATTAAATGATAAATTGCCTCAGTCTCTAATTCAGTATTGCTGTTTTATAGAGCACCAATATGAGACAAGACAAAGGGAAAGTAAGAAGTTGAGTGTGCCTAAAGTAAGGACTACGCAGGGTAAATTTTCAGTGTCATTCAGAGGCACATGCTTTTGGAATGATTTATCACTATCTGTACGGGAGAAAGCATCAGTGTCTTGCTTTCGTAGAACTCTAATATCACAAATGTTAATAGAATAATTGTTTTGAACTTTTAACCGAGGTTCTTGCCTTTTTGTAAATATTACGTTATATAATCCTTTATCTTTTTATTTAGTGTTAAATCCAACCGCATATTTAGTGTTAAATACCAAAGATTTGTATTTAATCACAGAACTTATATTAGCTTAGATGTAGAATAGCTTGTAGTTTAAGTATGTATTCAACAGTTATTCATTACTTATGATATTCTCATTGCTACGCTACTTATGTGTGTTAATGGTACCAGACACGATTAGCATTTAATGCTATTTTCTGGTACCAATTATCCTTTTAATATTTATGTTACACATTGACATTTGATTGTTATATTGATGTACTTTTTATTTGGATAATAAAACATCAAACTCAAACTCAAACTCATATAAACACATATCAATTTTTATTCTGCCTATAGTTAATTTTCTTTAACAAAATAGTGTTAACTCTTGGTCAGTTTTGTATCATGTTGGATTTTTTTATATTGTGTTTGAAATTAAAAAGAGTAACCCGAATTAAAACAGAACAATCTATAACTATGCGAACAAGTAATGTGGGCAGGCATGAATAACAGTGCAAAAAGAGCCGTTTAAACTCAAGAGGGCGCTCTCTAAAACGCATTGGTTTCAACCATTTTAATACAAAATTGTGCATGTTTTGTTTTTAAGTAATTTTTTAATAGAGAGATCATCAATAAATATTTTAAAACATATTTTGTACATTTTTGAAAAGTGTAAATATTTGTTTGCATTCAACCGTTTGATTAACATTATGTAGTTATTGTGAGGCCCCACAATAATTACAAATTGTAATATTTATGGATATTCCAGCCGTCTCTACATGGATTTTGATCAAAATAAGTTTATTCTGTCATTAAAATTGTACGCTCTTTCAAATTTGATACTTGACAGTTTTGACAGTTTGTCATTATCTCACGAAAAATATTTTGTGTAGCGACCTCTATACCAAAACTCAACTATCCCTTAAAAATTGTTTAATCAGCAGTATACGTGACTAGTGGCAGCAATTTTCCATGCAGTTTAAGTTTAAATTTTTTCATTGTATTTGTCTCCTTTTCACATTATAAATGTACAATTCATAATAATGTAACAATATAATAAATACCAAGGAAAAAGAAAATAACAACTAATTACAAAATATAATCCTTGTCGTGAAATGAAGGGCTCCACTGAAAGCAAAGCTTGTCAATTGTGGATCCCTGGAAATAGTTAGTACAAGAGTTATATGATAATACATAAACAAATTTAAGACGAAATCACCACGAAAAACTCTCAATTTATAATAAAGAAGATACGAAAGGTTATAGGTGATACTGAGAAGCATATTTACAATATATAAGGTTTTCTTTAATATCACCTTCGCATTTCTGTCTGCCCCTTTGGCCAGCAATGTTTCGATAAACTCAGCAAGTCCTTTCTGTGCTGCAATGTGAAGCGATGTCACTCCCATCATATTTGCAGCATTTATTTCAGCTCCTTTCTCAATAAGTATGTCCACACCGTCTTTGTTTTTCCTTTTATAATAAGTAAAATAAAAAAATCTGGTATGGTGAGGAGTTGTCATTAAATATTTAAAAAATATAAAAAAGATTGCAGCGATCATAAACAAAGTGAACATTAATCATTTTATGTATGTGTGTTTTAATAAGTTCGCAAAGGCATAATTAATATCAGTGTGTGGAACTTACGGCGTAATGATTACTGTCCAATCGTCCATAGCTTACACATACTAACTGATTTGGGGTAAATATACCAACATACACACGGATACACTTTGAATGTATTGAGTGTATTTATATTGCAGCTAGGCGCTTGACCGAGTGCGAAATAAATGCACAAGTGGATTGAAAGAAGAATGATGATATATAATATGATATTTAAAGAGCGTTGGAAAGTGTGACTGTGGCATAACAAGTCATGTATAACAATTATTGCAGATGACATTATGTAATCGCAATTACTAACTTTGAAATGGCAACCATCAGAGCAGGTTTCCCCTTTGCATCTCTTTCATTCACATCAGCTCCTGCATCAAGACGTTCCTTCAACCGCTCCGTGTCTCCCTGTAGTATTGCCTCTATTAGTGACATGCTGAAAATATATGAATTATGATGAAATGTCAATAAAGTTACTAGATCCCTGTTAGAAGAAATTTTGTTTTAAACCTAACAGTTTGGGAATATGTTGATCTTCTGTTAAACAATTATTATTTTGTGTAATTTTGTTTGCTACACTCTCTAGATGGCACTTTGGAATAATGAATATGCCACAAAGGATCAACCCTCCACTGCAGCTGTTATTAGATTTCCAAATTTGTTTCATTATTCATGGATATCACTAGATCGATTGCGCAAGTTGTTTACCTTAACAGTATGCATAACTAGCTATTATTTTACAAACATGAGTATATATATGCGTCGAGAGAAGATGCATTTTCATGATAATTTTCAATCTTCCATTACGTTCAACTAGTAGATATGTCTGTGTTTATTTTGCTCCGTGCTTAATATGTGATGTTACTAACATCACATATTAAGCACGGAGCAAAATGCAGGACAGCTGGCAGCAACCGTACATCAAAATTTAACAAATCAGGAATTTCATTGGATTATTCTCCTTAAATATTTGTTTTAAGCTTTTTAAAATTGTTTATATCGATTAATATTATTAAAAGTTCGTAAAACCCTAAAATAATTCACGTATGCATTTTGCCTTACTTCACCCAAAACAGAAATCATGATTTAGTTGCTTTTTTACTAAGCTGTAGTATAAAATGGAAAATGGAAATGGTGAAATTTAATGTTAGTAACTAAATGTTGCAAGTAATCATTAAACACTAACAGTGGTAATGCAATGATGCTTGAATGGTATTAAGACATATACATGCTGCTTAGTTACAAGGCTGTCTTCATTAAAATAAGCAGTGCCCACCAGACACATGAAAGTTTGTATTAATTTTGTATAAGAACAAATACATGTTTGGTTGAAATAACTAGTCGATTTGATTTTAAACAAAACTTATATCTGTTCACCAACTGTGACTGCTTACCCCAAACCCCCCCAAAAAGTCGCGGTATATGATTCTCCGCTACGAGCCAAAGTATTTAATTTTTGCTGAAAAATCTAGTTTTAAAACTTTACTTTACCTGAAAGCATAATCTTTCCTCTATGGACTGTTTTAAATTTTGAGTCTTAAAACGAAGCCAAAGTTGAGTAATGAGCAGTTTTCTAGGCTCCTCCGCACTACGCGCCTGAGTGACCCTAATATTTAGAGCCTCTTTTCTCCTTATTCTGTAAAACTAGACCTTCCCACTCTCCTACATTTAATCGCTTTGTTGATTAGGTTCGGAGTGTCCAAATTTGATGAGTTATATATCATTTTAAAGCTTAGAGTCTACCCTTTCCAGCTAGATAAAAAAGATTCAAATTCATGTTTGTCAACTTTTTGGGGGTTTTGGGGTAAGCGGTCACAACTACTCTGTTTCATTATACAACAGGACATTAAACAGGACATTAAAATCAACACATAACCTACTATGTGACATCTTAAACCATGCAATACGATACGTATCATACGTACATAGGTGAGATATCGTTGTGTCCAACACATAATACGACGTTAACTAATTGTGATAATTGTATGTCTCTTGCATATTTTTAGCATACCGCCAAGGAATTGCCTCGTCACTGGTATATGGGCGCAATGTGTATGTAATGGATGAAGTTCAATTTACACCAGAATACAATAACATAACTGCTGCATGAATATAGGACACTATTTTGTATTGTGCATGTAATCTCAATGTTTGCGCTTGGCCTGCATCTATTGATTGCGCTGGTTTTCCCCAAAGTTAAAAATAGATGAATGCAAACAATCGTGTTATTCTTTTCACAAAGAAAACAATTCATGTCTGATCGCTTGCATTCAAATGCAACAAACTCGTTTCGCATGGTAAAGTGTATTAAATCCAATACAGTACGTTATTGTTTTGTGTGGTTGCTGCCCATTACACAAACATCAAACATGCAGACAATTATATTTTCAGAAAAATGTTATAAGAATTCACCGTAGACCTATATCAGATGACATCGAATGTATTGTTTATAAAGAACATATCAATGATCGTGCTCCTCGTGACAACAAAAGTAGTCTATTTCCGTAGACATGTACTAAACAATATATGAAACACATGAAGTTTTAACATATTAATATCGTTAATAATCTAATGGGTTCGTCAAATATGTATCATTTTAACATAATGAAGAGCATTTCCCGGGTGTCGTTTGCCATTAACATACCTATCTCCGAGAGGTCG
>JBAMJV010012151.1:0-81891 GCA_037951105.1 Echinarachnius parma
CTCAGCACATATCTGAATGCACACTAACAATAGCGCGCGTATCGCTCGTTGTTCAGTTCTATGACGGGCAGTAAGTGCGATTTATCAGGCACTGACTTGGTAAAATTTGACAAAAATGGTAGTCTGACATGGCGTCACTCAGAGCGCCCTAAAACAAAATTACTGTTCTTGGTATCATTATTCATTGGAAAAGATACCCTATCCGATGGACATAATCATTTTGTTACTTTATTTTGGGAAGTGCCCTGTTCCGTTTTTTTTTTTTACGTTTAATATATAGTATGATATCTCATAAAATTGGATGATTTATCGTAAGATTAATCGTAAATCTTTTTTTTCTGGGCATATATAGAACTACCGTTTCACGGAGTGATCATTATATTTATGATATTGGTGAAGAAACGGGTTAAGCCACCTAGTACCTCGAAAGACTTAAAGTGATACCTGTAAAGTGTCAGATATTGCCCAAAATGACATTTGAGACTTCAATCCTGTACCAAAATCATTGTAAGATATGTCCAAATGATGTGTGAAAGTTTCATTGGAAAAGAACACTGCTTTCCTGGGTAAAAAAGCGAAAATATGCGTCAGCTTTTACAACAAATTACTGTATGACGTTTATGAGGTTTATGACCGTTCATTAACGCTCTTGAGCTGAATGATAGATATCGTCATACTACAGAGGCATTTGAACAAATCTAACCCTATTTTATTCTTCTCTTACCATAAGCTAAAGAACACGGTAGAAGAGAAACGAGAATGCTCCAAGTAATTTTCGTGGAGTTAGACACTTTACAGACATCCCATTAATCTCTTCCGCATTATTTGAATCAATATTAAATGAAACTTACTTCTATCTATTCGATAACGTAATCCAGGCCCGTAGCCAGAGGAGGTGTGTTGGGTGCGTACGCAACCCCCACCCCCCCCCCCCCCCCCCCCACAAAAAAAAATTAGAAAGATCCACTTTTAACTGGTCATTGATGTTTTCCAGCTCAAATATTACTGATTTAAACGTACAAAGAAAACCAGGTAACCAAGTATTGATGATCAACTGCATACCCACAGGATGCAAACAAGCTACGTCCCACTCCCACCTCCACCCCAAACACAAACACAAACACCTACCTTCACCTCACCTACCCTCATGTGATTTTCTTCCCAGACTGTCCTCTGGGGGTAGTTTCACAAAGATCCTAAGTTAGTACAGTTCTGGTCAAACATAATTTTTGGAACTAAAACTAGCAGTTATAACTCAATGATGCTTGAATGGTAGAAAAACATAAATGGCTAAGTTACCGGGTTGTTCTCATTCATAAAGCAGCTGTTAATCCAAGTGGCCGCTCTCCAGTTACCTCAAGTTTCAACCAGTTTTTTTTATCCAAATATGTGAATGTAATGTTTAGTAAAAATAATTATTCCATAGAGAGATCATCAAAAACAATTTTAAAACTACAGTATATACAGAAATGTTAAGGATATACAAATACTTTCTTAAATTATTGAATAAAACTTGGTCCCCAACATTTATTCTGATCAGATATATTTAGTTATTTCATAAATTTTGAACCAATTTTTATCAAACAAAATTGATTCTATCATTAACATTGTGTGCTTTTTCAAATTTGAAGGGATCTAGAAACTTTGTACACGGTTTTCGCGGTCCAGTGGATAATTCAACAATTCAATCTTAACACTTCAATCGTAAATATCTTTTTAACGAAAGGGAAATTTGAAAAACCAAAACCTGTCCCATGCTTTTATTGTTAATACAAATACAACAAGATATGAGGGAACCGCTAGGATTTTGAGGATTTGGACAATGTTACTTTAACACTAAGTTTTTCATTACTGTACCTCACAAAAAAAACACATCTTGACGCACCCTCTAAACCCAAACTAACCAAAATCATCGACACTTCCATGGAAAAATGAGGACTACAAATTATGCACGAAATAATACTGCTTCCATTGAATTTTACAGTGACATTTTTAATTATACACAACCATTAATCGATTTAAATAAATATAACTGGGTCATAAATAATTCTATGAGCAAATAATGGTAAACATTACCTAAAGCCGACCTTGATATAAGGAATTCTGGTATAACAAAATCCCTTTTACAAAAAATTAAATTTCTGGTCAAATGTCTTTATTATAGTCTTTGTTTGCCAGCTTATAACAAGTTATCTGATATAACAAGGACATTTTCCTGTTCAAAGATCTATACAACATACTCTGTTATAAAGAGGTACCCGATATAGCATGGCTATTTCACAGATCCAGATTCTATGTATTTTATTATTTGTAAGCCCTGATACAACAAGATATCTGATATATCAAGGTAAATTCAATGTACCAGAGGTGGTCATTATGACGAGGTTTCATTGTGTATTCTACATGTGTATGTTTACCTGGTTATAACATAATATTTTAAACTCACATGGTTCTTTTCAAGGTCTCAACATTCTCGTTATGAAGAAGATCCACTGTGGGTTAGAGAGCTTTTCTTATAATTTTAGATCTTCTAGTTGATTTGGATGTTCATCCAGGGGGTGTTTCATAAAGATTCAAAGTTGAACTTAACTCTAAGTTGGACATATTATAGACAGCCGTTACATTTTGATTGAAATCAGTAATATTTATTTGTATCAAGGTGCTTTGAGTGATTGATATACATTTTTGTTGCAAGGTTAAAATTCTTATATTTTTTTGCTTTTGAATATGTTTTATTCCAAGTCTACTGATGGCTAATTTCCACAATTGTAAGGTCCAACTTAGAGTTAAGTTCAACTTAGAATCTTTGTGAAACGCCCCCGGGTGACAAAATGTAATGGGGTAATTCCACCGGAAAGTGGACATAAAGTGAGAACATCAAATTGGGTTTATTTCTGATCTAATTTATTTTGTCTGGATAATTTTTTTCATAAATCTATGTCGCATAATGATATCTTTCAGTTTACATGATTTTAAAAAATCTTGGGCGTCTCCTTATAGGAGAAACAGACACCACACATGAAACTATACACATGGGACTACACAGTGCCTATTTCTAGATTTTCTTCATTATTTTCAATCCTTTCTGTTATTTTTCTGTTTTAAGGTACCAAATTGGATGATTGAATATCACAATATTTGTTCAGATGAAAATTTCAGTCTTTTGAGTGCCCTAAAGTATATTTGTAATGAATCAAAAACTCTGTCCTTCCGTTACTGTCCTTCCGTTACAAAACAGTGAAGCAATTAACTTCTTGTAATTATTATACCAATGGACATATTATTTTCAAATAAGTGTTGTAGTACTCTTTGAACATTAGGGAATGGACTATGAGCCAATATAACATGATAGTCCTCGTAACTTCACAGAGATTGGGTCATAACTAATGAACTTGAAAATCCATGTCCATTTTGGCGTCCTTCCGTTACCGGCCTCATTAGTGTCCATATCTAATTAACGTAATGTCAACAACAACAAAATGGGAAATCAAAGGTGTCCGACCAAGAGTCTCAGAAATGTCATTTACAATGATGAATCATAAGCATGCTCCCGGAACTACTTGATTTAATTTGAAAAATTGCGTCTGAATGTCCTTCCGTTACCGTGGAATTGCCCAATGGTTATCCAAATTCCACCGAGGTCCTTCTACTACTCTATCAAAATCATCAGTGGCATAACAGCATATGGTATAGAAATCCATCTCTCACAATTTGACCCAAACATGAGCATTAATTAAAAACCCAATGGCTGGAATTCACAAAGCCAGAAATTATAATTCCATGACTTTCTAATGAACTTTACAGCAAGAATTCCATGACTTTTCACCACTGTACGCAAACATGGTTTTCCTCGACTTCTTTCACAACTTTTTGTACCAAATCAAGATTTATAAATGTTGATTAGTATTCAGTACTAAAGAAATGCAGACAAAATGAAATTCCATGACATTCCATGACCCATGAGATCTTTAACAATTTTCTCTGACTTTCACGGCCTGGAAAACAAAAAAAGACAAATTCCATGACTTTCCAGGTTTTCCAGGCCCTGTGTGAACCATGTTATAATCTTGTTACAATTGACTTCCTGCATTTTCAATCATCATCTATCTCGAACCCCTCTGGATGCTTGGGAATCCTTCTGTTCATAGTCTCTTCTCGATTCTTCATCATATTCCTCAAAATTAGGCTTTGTATCATGACCCTCATACGTTCTCTTACTTCTTTGATGTTGATATTTGTCCTCTTTCGATCTCCAACCAACCTTCGATGACCGTTGATGATGTCTACTAAGGCTTTCCTTTCTTTCATCTTTTTCGGACCTCCTTCCCTCACTCTCGTCTGATTCCACAGCTTTCGAAAAGTCCTTATTCTGGAGTCTGTGACTCTGACTTTGATCTCCAATTGGACTACCACCTTCTCTGTCACTTTGACTTTGAGTATTACTATGACTTTGTCTTTGACTTTGACTTTGTCTTTGAATATTGCCATGACTTTGTCTTTGACTTTCACTTTCATCTTGTCTATGACTTTGTCTTGACCTTCCTTGTAGTAGTCTTGTCCCATGCAATCTGTGTTCCTCAGACTTCCCGATACGAGAGTTTCCACCGACAACCCCTCTCAGCGTGTTCTTGAGAAACGTTTTGTTGGTGCTCATCGTCCTCTTCTTCCTATAAGAAAAGGAAAAAGAGATGAACAAAGAATATGTGCAGCATTAATATATTAAAGTACAGTCTATCTAACCTGTCATAGTGGCCACCTGTCTATAGAAGCCAACCTACATGTAGGGCTATAGTGGCCACTATTTCAGTGATCCCCTGCAGAGAAAAACTGAATTATGGAACTTGTCTATAGAACTTATCTGTCGAGACCAGTCAACACTCTTCCTGTTTCCCTCTGGTGGTCACTATACACAGGTTTGACTGTATTGTTTACAGAATGAGTTCTTCCTGTAATAATAAGGGAGTTAAAGAGATGTTGACATAAACGCTTTATTATTCTGGTCTTCATCCTTTGGAAGTAATCCATTTATTGTTCTGCTACATAAAAAAAACAAAGAAATGACGCAGCTGCTATCAAATTTCACTAAGTATATGATGACACACGCGGTACCCCGGGGTACCGTTGTACCCCGGGGTACCGCGTTGTGTAGCGCCATCTTGTGTCCACTTAAAGCACAACCATATTGCGTTGTGCATGCAGTGAAGCGCGCGCTTGTATGCACGCTATACCCCGGTACAGCCCTAAAAAAATAAATAAATAATTAAACAAAATGGCGGATATTCGTTTGGTACCCCAGGGTACCATTTTAAATGGTCATCATATGTCATCATATTGAAATTCATTTATTTATAAACTTGATATGTCGAGGATGAAGGTCCAAATCTTCCAATAATATATCATTTTTCAAAACATGAAGTAAATTGTAAGTTATACTCTTTTTAAGGTGATTTCTGAATAAATTTAACATTCACATTAACCCATTGCTTACATGACACTGGAGGCTATGTTTAAAGTCTATGGGGATATCAGATTCTCAAAGAGTACAGGGGGTGTTTCACTAAATACGCAAAATAGATTTTCATCAATGATTATGATTATCACTTAAATGCAATGCTAAATTATCTATTATACTGTTAGTAAAACACCCTACAGGTAAACATATTCCCTTCAAGAACTTTGAATACAGTATAAAATGTACAGGAACAACTCTTGTTTTATAAGAGAACAGGAGGGTGTTTCACAAAGATTAAAAGTTGAATTTAACTCTAAGTAGGACCTAACTACTTTATAAAATTGTTGAAATAGTTATTTTGAAAAGGCTTAAAGTTTGAAAAAAATCAGTAATATTTGTTAAAAATCAAGGAGACTTGAAATAATTGATATTTTTTTTTTTTTTTTCTTTTGCCCCATTCAGGGAACTTTATTTTATTCAAAAATGTACAAGTTATATGGTTACATTATTCATAAAAACAGAAACAAAAACATATAAATATTGTATTATACATACACAATTATGACAAAAAATCAATGAACTGTTTTACTTTGTTTAACCCAATTGGAAAATATATTTTGCAATTGAGATAAAATATTAAATCATATTTTAGCTCTTGTAGCATAGTTTTGACATTCATTATTTTCCCTTTCCGTGATTTTTTAATGTAATTTTTATAAATGATATATTCGGCAAAGTTAATCAGTAGATTAACCAAATAAAATTCATTATTTCCAATCTTATAACCAATAGTTAACAATTCCTCATTTATCTCCAATTCTATGCCACAAAAATAAAATATTATCTTTGATATAATTTTCCAAAATAATTTCAGATTTTTACAATCTAACAGCATATGCTTGGTTGTTTCTGGTGTATGACAAAATAGACAATTATCATCATTGACGATCTTCCATTTACATAAATTATATCTTGATGGCAAAAACAAATACAAATATTTGAAATTGAATTGTCTAATTTTATTATGTTTCAATGTCTTAAATTTAAACAGAAGCACATAATACCAATCAAAATTCACTGGGAGTAACAAATGTTCTTGCCAAAAGTTGAACACAATAGGTTTCAGACGTTTCTTTTGTAATAACAACAAATAAAAATGCTTTGTTTTCATATTTATAATATCAATATATTCACCACTTGAAATTGGTATTAATCGTGATTCATGTTTTTCGAGTAATTCATATTCTCTAGAGCGCATTTTTTGTAACCAATATTTCGGGAATGCTTTTTTTAACTTTGCATAACAAAATAAAAATAAAAATTCTGATAAACCATACTTTTGGCAAATACTTTTCGAATCCCTCCATTGACCTTGGTTTGTAACTTGATGTACCTTTAAAATCCCCGCATTTTCCCATTTCTTAAAAAAGAGTACTTTTCCATCAAATGTTATATTACTATTGTTCCATAAAATTTCATCTTTAATATCAATAACATCAAGCTTATCGACGTATCTTAGCGTAGACCAAATACAAAGTAAATCTGTATAAAAAAGTGGCACTTTTAGTTTCAAACAAATCTGTTTCATATGAAACTTATTACAATTAAATTGGAGGCAAGTTGGTATTCCCCCGACTTTTATCATCCAATAAAAAAACATTATTTGCCATGATGCATGCTTATCATTCATAGATTTAATCAACCATGATAGTCGTAGTGAATTAATTCTTGATTGTAAATCAACCATATTCAACCCTCCTTTTACTTCAGTGTTTATACAAATATTTCTTTTAACATTCTCTTTTTTTGATCCCCATAAAAATGAATATATAAGTTTATTTATTTGCTTAACCAAGCTATATGGCACTGTCACAGCGGTTGCTAGATATATTATTTGTGACATAATAAGCGATTTAATTATAACAACCTTTCCATAATAAGTCAAATTTCTCATCTTCCATAAATTCAAAAGCCTCATGATCTTATCGATTTTCCCCTCCCAATTAATATCTTCCACCTCTTTACCATTTCTGCCAACATATACCCCAAGGCATTTGACAGGTTCGTTTATAAATTTCAGACCATCTACTTCATTAACATCGTAACTTTTAACAAGATACATTGCATTTGATTTTTTCCAATTAACACAAATACCAGCGATTTTTCCAAAATTATTAATCTCTTTCATCACATTTCTCATAGATCTCAATGAATTAACAAATATTACTGTGTCGTCTGCATATTGAACAATTTTAATTTCTTCATTCTGGGTGGTATCAGGATGGGGTATATTTAGTCCCTGAATATCATTATTTTCTTTAATCCTTACAGCTAACGCTTCAACAACAAGAATAAATAATAAGGCTGATAGTGGACATCCTTGTCGCACTCCTTTTTGGATACTGAATGTGTTTGACAGCCATCCATAATTCAAAATCCTACCACAAGCATTTTTATAAAGGGTTTGTATCCATATAATAAAAGAATCTTTAAAACCATATTTCTTCAAAATATCAAAAAGGAACGAATGATTAACATTATCGAATGCTTGTTTAAAATCAATAAACATCAAAATACTTTGTATTTTCTCTAATTCACAATAGTCAATCACATCTTGAACCAGCCGCACATTTTCCAGGGCCGATCTCTTTTTCATAAAACCAGATTGATCACGCGATATTATGTTGCCTATAACACCTTTCAGCCGCCTTGACAAAGCACACGCTGCAATTTTGTAGTCTACATTCAGTAGAGATATAGGTCGCCAATTATCTAAACATGTTTTGGGACCTTTTTTATACAACAAAGTGAGGATTGACTGTTTTTGTGACCCTGATAATTCCTGTTTATAAAAACCTTCATTCAAACTTCCTACTACCATTTCTTTTGTTTCCTCCCAAAAGCATCTATAGAATTCTACAGACTGAATTCTAAATTCTGAATAAATTTAACATTCACATTAACCCATTGCTTACATGACACTGGAGGCTATGTATAAAGTCTATGGGGATATCAGATTCTCAAAGAGTACAGGGGGTGTTTCACTAAATACGCAAAATAGATTTTCATCAATGATTATGATTATCACTTAAATGCAATGCTAAATTATCTATTATACTGTTAGTAAAACACCCTGCAGGTAAACATATTCCCTTCAAGAACTTTGAATACAGTATAAAATGTACAGGAACAACTCTTGTTTTATAAGAGAACAGGAGGGTGTTTCACAAAGATTAAAAGTTGAATTTAACTCTAAGTAGGACCTAACTACTTTATAAAATTGTTGAAATAGTTATTTTGAAAAGGCTTAAAGTTTGAAAAAAATCAGTAATATTTGTTAAAAATCAAGGAGACTTGAAATAATTGATATACTGTATATTCTTTTCTTGAAAAGTCTCAAAAATTTGTATTGCTTTGCTTTTTAATATGTTTTATTCCAGGGCTACAAATGGCTTTCCATAATTGTAAGGTTCAACTTTGTGAAACACCCCCCCCCCCCCCCCCCCCCGTTTGAAGCATGCAAGCTTCACCACTTACCATCCATACGCTCCCATGCTAGATGATCTTTCCTTTCCTCTTTTGGCCTCTCGTAAGAGCTCCTCCACAGCAAGGCTGAAACAGAAAAAAAAACATCACTGGATAAGAAAATACACAGGATAAGTAAATTGTATTTGTATTTTTTGGTCAAATAATCGTGGTCTGCAATTTTCATAATACTACAATGGATTGAATCAGGGATGCGAGTTTATGAATTCCTCCCCCCCCCCCCTCCCCCCCAAAAAAAAAAAATTAAAAAAAAAATAAAATTGTGCATATTCAATTATTTGTGTCATTATTTCATTTCAATTTCATATCTTGTCTCTGGAATAACTGCCGCCTCAAAGGGCTTGTATGGTAATCAAGTTCAAATAATTAAGAACAAAATAATCAATGGTGAGTAAAAAATTAAATTAAACTAGATGGATCTTCGACTGCGCGCAGTCGAAAATGATGCCTCCGCCATTGCGTGATTTATATCAAGCTTAAATCAACATGCACTGAATTAATTCTTCAACTCAATTTTAATAGTAAAACGTACAAGATACAAATACAATGTAGGTACCAAGTTTGTTAACGGGTTCTTGAGATATTGCAATTATACGCTATTTTGGCATAATGAGTCATGTGACCTTGACCTTTGACCTCATGACCCCAACATCTAATGGCTACAATGGCTTCCTGGGATACATTTAGGTACCAAATTTGATTGAAATCTGATATTCAGTTCTTGAGATTTTGCAATTACAAGCTAATTTAGCATATATGCCCTGCGACCTTTGACCTCATGGCCCCAAAATCGAACCACTTATTAGTCACCTCAAGATATATACATGTACCAATTAGGGTGCAAATCCATTAATCACTTCTTTAAAAAATAGCTATTTTTGCATATATAATAAACACTGTGACCTTTGACCTTTGACCTCATGACCCCAAAATCTAGTCAGTTAATTGGCACCCCAGGATACATACATGCACCAAGTTTAGTGAGAATCCGTCAATCGGTTCTTGAGAAAACGCGATCACGAGCTATTTTTGCATATATAATGAGCCATGTGACCTGTGACCTTTGACCTCATGACCCCAAAATCTAATCAGTTCATTGGCACCCCAGGATACATACATGAACCAAGTTTGGTGAGAATCTGTCAATCGGTTCTTGAGAAAACACGATCACAAGCTATTTTTGCATATATAATGAGCCCTGTGACCTTTGACCTTTGACCTCATGACCCAAAAATCTAATCAGTTCATTGGCACCCCATGATACATACATTAACCAAGTTTGGTGAGAATCTTGTCAATCAGTTCTTGAGAAAACGCGATCACGAGCTATTTTTGCATATATAATGAGCCATGTGACCTGTGACCTTTGACCTCATGACCCAAAAATCTAATCAGTTCATTGGCACCCCAGGATACATACATGAACCAAGTTTGGTGAGAATCTGTCAATCGGTTCTTGAGAAAACACGATCACAAGCTATTTTTGCATATATAATGAGCCCTGTGACCTTTGACCTTTGACCTCATGACCCCAAAATCCAATCAGTTCATTGGCACCCCATGATACATACATTAACCAAGTTTGGTGAGAATCTGTCAATCGGTTCTTGAGAAAACGCGATCACGAGCTATTTTTGCATATATAATGAGCCCTGTGACATTTGACCTTTGACCTCATGACCCCAAAATCTAATCAGTTCATTGGCACCCCATGATACATACATTAACCAAGTTTGGTGAGAATCTGTCAATCGGTTCTTGAGAAAACACGATCACAAGCTATTTTTGCATAATGAGCCCTGTGACCTTTGACCTTTGACCTCATGACCCCAAAATCTAATCAGTTCATTGGCACCCCATGATACATACATTAACTAAGTTTGGTGAGAATCTGTCAATCGGTTCTTGAGAAAACGCGATCACGAGCTATTTTTGCATATATAATGAGCCCTGTGACCTTTGACCTTTGACCTCATGACCCCAAAATCTAATCAGTTCATTGGCACCCAATGATACATACATTAACCAAGTTTGGTGAGAATTTGTCAATCGGTTCTTGAGAAAACGCGATCACGAGCTATTTTTGCATATATAATGAGCCCTGTGACCTTTGACCTCATGACCCCAACATCTAATCAGTTCATTGGCACCCCAGGATACATATATGAACCAAGTTTGGTGAGAATCCGTCAATCGGTTCTTGAGAAAACGCGATCACGAGCCATTTTTGCATATATAATGAGCCCTGTGACCTTTGACCTTTGACCTCATGACCCCAACATCTAATCAGTTCATTGGCACCCCAGGATACATATATGAACCAAGTTTGGTGAGAATCCGTCAATCGGTTCTTGAGATAACGCGATCACGAGAACGGGACGTACGGACGGACGTACGGACGGACGGACGGACGGACGGACGGACGGACGTACGTACGGACGGACGGACAACCCGAAAACATAATGCCTCCGGCTACTTCGTTGCGGAGGCACAAAAATGAGCTGAATGTACAAGACATTACACAAGGGGCCATATTCACTACAAAAGAATTATTCTCACCTCATAATTGCCCCAATGCTTATAATATAAATCAGTGGAACATTTTTGGGGCGCTACTTTCAAGCTTTGCCTTATGAAAACAGCACTCTAAAATGTGTTTTGCATTAATCCTAATCCCACTGGGGGGGGCCATTTTGGCCCCCCCCTGTCGTTTTTTTCGACGTGCATCTAGACCGTTTGGAATTTCACGTTCAAACTTCATGACTATTTTCTCTCAAGTCTCCCGCATGTTTTGATATATAATTCACCCCGGTCGGACATGTAGAACCGATTTTAGAGGTCAATAATTGCTCGACCGTCACAAAAAAATGTAATTTTTGTACAGGTTTCTATGTAATTCCTATATCCGATGCCATGTAAACTCCAAATCGGTTATAATTGTTACTTTGAATTATAATTTGGATTATTTCTTTTATTAGTTGAATTCATACACTTCAGAGATAAATTCTTCTTAAAAAAACAAAACAAAAACAACAAAAAAACAATAAAATACATAAGAATGAAAACAATGTGGGTAAATCTGGGAATACTAATTTGCATATTTATGCAAATTAGTGATATATTTTATCACCATAAAAAACATGGATATGATGAATAACATCATTTGAAAGTATTTTTACAGAAAACCTGAAGAAATCCTGTAATTTCTCTTGATTTTAGATGAAAATCCCAATTTTCCCCCAAATTCGTCAAAAATTTGCATATTCAAAATTTTAATTAATTATTAAACAAAAAAATAATCGTCTAATTTTTTTTTCTTCGTCAAATTCTTATTCTACTTGACTTGTTGTACGTATGTGCCAATTTTCAAATCGATCGGTCCATTCGTTGCCGAGATTGGAGGGGGGGGCCAAAACGGCCCCCCCCCAGTGGACTCAAGTGACCAAAATAACCCAGTGGGATTAGGGTTAAACTCTATGCAAATTTATGGGGCTCTTTTTATGATTTTGGGGAGCTCTTTTAGGTGTTTTGGGGTGAATTTGCGCTGAGCCCCCCTTTAATTTTTTTTCGCTGATCATAGGAACAGACAGCTCACACCATTTTTACTGGTTCCCTTCCCATCATCTTGTTTTCTTTGGCCCCCACCCCCCACCCCCCTAAAAAAAGAAGACAATAATACAAGAAATGTTTCAATCTTCCTTGATTCTGGCTACCTCAGATACACAGAAGAATGCCAAACAAAACTCACCTGTCTAATTCAGCTGCATCTGACATTGCTGTATTTCCACTTTCAAGAATAACCTAAAGTTTGAAGTTGAACTGGATGTCCGCTTATATTCCAGCTGCAGTCATCGTATCAGACACCGAGAGACGGACACCGAGCAGGAGAAGCAGTAGCAGTAGTCAGAAATAACAAACTCTACAATCTACATGTTGTTCCTTGTATCTGACTTCATACTACCACCCCATCTAGACGTAGGCGGTCAGTGGAGCCAGATGCAGTCTCAGTGGAACAAGACTCAAGAGACCCCAAGAGCGTTGGGACAGAGACTGATTCTTCTGAGTTCTGTCTAAAGAAGCAGCTGGAACTTCAGCAGCAGCAATTATCACATTGGTTTGAAGAGGAAGGAGAGGAGGAGACCTGCAAAAAGAAATACAAAAGAAAATACTTTCATATTCATGATACAACATTGCCTCTTTAAATTTTAATTTGTTCAAATGTGTGCATACCAGCGATACCCACCCCTGTATATGGGTCTACCGCTTGCGGTGAGCGATACCGCTGAATACACAAAATATTACTACAAACTAAGCCTGAGTCATGTCGGATATATTCGGAACCGGGTACCGATAAACTTTTACCGGTCAGGAACCGGTATCCCGATAAATTGTTACCGTCAAAACTCGGACGGGTAAAATCACGCAATCGTGCAAGCATCGGCAAAAATGCACTGTTTGGGGCTTATATTGCTCTTTTTATATGCAAATAACATAACAAATACTGAGGCTTTTATGAATTTACATATCAATCTTTACAGGAAAATAGTTACAGACTATCCAGAATTAACTCAATTTTGCAAGAAAAGTATTTTTTCCGAAGTAAATTAGACCTAGAAATCGATCGGTTGTAGCTAGCTAGCAGCAAGTTTTCGAGCCGCTGTTTCATGCATATCGCTCGTATACTTTGCGTGCAGGTTACGGGTCTTTTTTCTTACGCGAGATCCTTCCGCGACGGAGCTATGTTAATTCATCCGCCATACGTTATACATGTAGCCGTTTTTTATCGATATTTTGCGTAATTGTTTTCATTGTTTTGGGGCTCATTTTTGTTTCTGTTCAGCTATCAAACGCCATGAAATCCTGTAAGTAGAATATCAAAACATTTTTAAATGTTGCAAATGACCAAAATACGTATTTTGAGCCACTTTTGAATGCACTGGCTCATCAGTTGGATCATACGAAGATCCATTAGACAACTCCCCTGGAGTATCGGACTAACTTTGTGTGCACATCCGCCAATAATATCGTTCAAATGACTAGCAATTTTGCGCTTCCTGTTCAATTTCTGACTGTCAAACGAAGTAACGAACCAAGAATTTCTCGAAAATAACCACTCTTTAAAGTAAATGATCTCAATTGCCCCGTTTTTACTTGAATTCCGCTACATTAAGTGATAATCTTAATTTCTTTTTTAACATTTTTTTTTTTTTTTTTTTTTTTTTCGCGGCACCGTTACCGATATAACGAAACCGGGTCCCGATTTAAACGGTCGGTAACCGGTGTGATCGACCAAACCGACTCAGCCTTACTACAAACAAAATTACTAGTGAGCCCTGGCCCCTTGAGTCTTGAGTCTTGACACAAATGCAGCAGCATTAGCCTCTTGATGTGCAGGGGTGCCCCTCAGTACGAACAATCGCGCGAACGGTTGGCTTCCGGATTTCGAAGAGCGAGTAATGTATTCACCTAATTACGTGACGTCACTACTACGGTAGTATTGGGCCGATTTTTATGAATTAAATGGATGCGCATGCGCACTAGCTTACCCCTACATATGTGTGCTGTGTGCTACAAGATTCTTCTCGCAACTGTGCTTCATCTGGTACCAAACTCGGCCTAGTTTCCACTTTTCTTCTATTTTTCACGATTTTTTGAATGTGCTATTCAAGAGCAGAAAGCCCATACGATACCTTGGTCTTACTGTGATTTCGGTAAGTAGTATACTTTTCATGATATTCTTACGAATTTATGTCGTTGTCGCATCTTGTTCGTGGATGTTTCATACTGTGTTGTGGTTGTATGAGAGCTCGTCGCTGTGATATGCATGGAATTGTACCGTCTCAGATGCTCGCGTGTAGTATCGCTCACGATACTTTGAGAAGGGGTGGGCATCGTGGCCGCCCGCAATTCCCCCCGCGCGTGCTATCGATACTACCTCCATGCGATATTCTACACAGAGCTGCAAAGCTGATTTCGGGCACGTGCACAGAGGAGCTACGTCATGAGCAAGGCAGCCAATGAGATCGCGCGCTGAGCTGCAGCCAACCGTTGTACAGGGTGAATGGGGAATAGTTCGTAGTGCCCCTCGACTTGCAGGGGTGGACCCTTGACTTGAAGTACCCCTGCAAGTCAAGGGGCTTACTGAGCTGCATGGACTTGAAGGGCCATGCCCATGGCCATGCAGGGTGCGAATTACAATACTTATTTCTATCCAAAAAAATGGTCAATTAATTTCAGACAAAAATTAACAATTAATCATTCATAAATAGTAAAAAATTAAAGAGTAAAATGTTAAATATACTTATTCAGTTCATAAACATCAACGACAACATGCCTGCAACATTAACAATAACATACATGTACCATTTCATTTGACAATATACCGCTTCTGTAACTAATGTATGCAAATAATATGCGCATGACGTCAGACTCCCCGTCGTCAAGCTCAACAATAGTAACTCAAGCTCAAGCTCAACAATAGTCCGGCAAGCTAGCTTGCCGGACATGGTTACTTTTGTTAAGCTTGCCGACGGGGAGTCTGACGTCATGCGCATATTATTTGCTAACTGTGATCAGCGCCGTCCGTAGGACGGCGCTGTGAAGACGAGACGTTAACAAATTTGATGAAATTTTGCGACGGGTGGTTTCAAGAACTTTACATCTATTATTATTTTTATTTTTTTAGTTCTAGACATGAATTAAACCTTCAACCTACCTTGCTTGCTATTTAATTTGTTGCAAAAGAATGATAACTTACCTCAAATTGATGATGATGATGATGATGACTGTTATTTCCTTCGTCTTTGTTCGCTGCATGCAATGTCAGGTGACCGAAAACTCGTCGGCAATGCATAGCGCATGCGCGGGGCGATCGGTTGCTGCATGCATTGCCGACAAGTTTTTGATCACCTGATATTGCATGCAGCGAACAAATTCGGAAACCATTTTCGTCACTTCTGTAATCTTGCCAGTTTTATAGTAAATTTCAGTATAAATAAAACGAATGGAGCATCAGACATGTTACGATTTGGATCATTGATGCCCATGCATAACATAATTTGTAAGTATGAACCGAGATATGTTATTTAAACTGTATGATATTTTTATAAGTGTGTTTGCCGTTAAAGCCTATAAAGTGTTACCATCAAGGTATACACACCTCAGTATGTCAGGCGCCGTACTACGTACGGCGCCTGGTTAGGTTAATTATTTGCATACATTACAGAAGCGGTCTATTGAAGCCGAAGGATAGCGTGCAACTTAGCAATAATTAGCAATAGCAGTGCAAAAAAGGCACAAATTACAGACATTACAATTATAGAAAAAAACACACATAGCTACATTACAAATACAATAGTTTTGTGCGGAGAAAAACCTCTCCCGTTTGCTGCACTGTCCAGCACAAAAATATTTTTGCAGGCTGATTCCTCCCTCCCCAGCAAATGCAAAACAAACTTACATGCAAAGCAATACGTGGGACTGTAATTAATAATTTGTACAATTCATCACCGTAATCAAAATCTGGTAATCTGCTTGTTTTTGCTCTGCATGTTATGGTAAAACCTCGGCATTGAGATAACCGACGGGGATACCTATTATCAAAGATCGCTTCATACAAAAACAAATAGCATTGTAATCTTACCGTGAATTACAGATCTGTGAATCTCTCGCAATAATAGAACCCGAGCAACAGCGAAAAATGAACCAACGTTGTTGTTGTTGTTGTTGTTGTACGTTGTTGTCGTTGTCGTCGTTGTTGTTGCTCTTCTTATTATCTCATTGTCAAACTTCACTATTGTTGCCAATTTAATTTACAACTGTCTCAGTGTCTTGTAATGAACTAATTTAGATAGAAAATGATCCCTGACAACATTTCAGAAATATGCAAATTAGCTAATTATCTTCATAATGCAAATTAAACCACTTTCCCTACCTTCGACTTTTTAGGACTTTTATTATGTTGTTCAGGGGAGTTTCCTAAACAGAATTCCGAAGAAAATTCCCATGTTGCAATTTTGCCAAGGTCAAGAACCTATATTGACTGGACTATACCGTACCGTACCCCACAACCCCCTCCCCCCCTTACCACGGGCGTCGATCTGTCATTGATGCATTGATCAGGGGGGGATGATCCATTCATCCATCCCCCCCTGATGAATGGGTATTACGTAAGTATCGACGCCCATGCCGGCAAGGGCGTCGATTTCTTCTCGACATTGGGGGGGGGGGGGATGATTCGTCATTTTGACCATGCATCTCTGGCGAGGGAGCGAAGCGACAACCCAGCAGCGTGCCCGGGTTTTTATATGGCTGAGGGGGGGGGGGGGGGGGGGGGTTAGGGGGCCCCAAAGCTTTTGAATTCAGCTGTTTAAAAATTGGAAGATTATTAAGTGCGCATTGCAAGCATCATGTTATGAGGTGGGTTTTATCCAAGATGAACTTTAGCCTAATAGATACATAGGCCTATATTGCAAGCATCCAGATGGAACTCTGAATAGAGTAAGTCAAGGGATACCCACATTGGGAAGCTTATTGGGGGTCCAGGGGGCGGAGCCCCCGGAAGCTTTGGGATTTGTGATATCCAGATATAAATATGTTGTCTATAATGTAAATATAGAGTTAACTATTCTTTAGTTAATTGGCTTTTGATTTAGCTGTTTAGAGATTGGAAGATTATTAAGTGCACATTGCAAGCTCCTGCTATGATGAGGGCACTGTCCAAGTATGGATGAATTTTAGTCTGATAGATAAATACTGTCGATTGCAATCATCCTGATGGAACCCTGAATAGAATAAGTCAAGGGATACCCACATTGGAAAGCTTATTGGGGGTCCAGGGGGCGAAGCCCCCGGAAGCTTTAGGATTTGTAATATCCAGAAATACAATTAACTATTGAATAGTTAGCTCAATTTTAGTGAGCGAAGCGCAGACGCACAGTGGGCCAGGATCGCCTGAAAGTTTGCCAAGAGAGAAGTCCTGAATAAAACTATTTAATTAGTAAGCCTACAGGGCTGGGACTGGGTCAAATAACCTTCATGGGGGTTCCAGGGGCGCAGCCCCGGAAGATTTTGGATTTGGGCAGTTTAGCATTATCAAAAAGTGGTTTAAAGAAGACTATAATAACAACTTCCATTCATAAGAGGGGGCAATGCTTCTTAATTTTAATGTTATTATATATTTTTGAACCCCAAATATTGGGGGGGATGATAATACAGGCCACCCCCCCCCCCCCCACCTGAAATATTGGGGGGGGGGGGGGATATCCCCCCATCCCCCCCCCCCCCCCGTGATCGACGCCCCTGGCCTTGCCCCTTACAACACTAAGGACAAGCTCCGCCACGCCTATATAATCATAGCATGACATGGGAAACGATGTATCAAAAGCAGCGTCGAAAACAGAACGAAATAATTGTACATGGTTTTAGATACATCAAAACATAATTTGACAGCACACAAATCAAACCGAACTGCAGTAGTGAGCTAAGCCTAATATGTCAGCAAAACGGCAAAGAAAGGCAAATTACTCTCAACTCAAGATGAAAACCTTGCTTTTAGCATACAAATACGAAGAAAAACCGGGCAGATTGTTACTTGCTAGCGATTTAGCGGTACAACAGAGTAACTCTAACTTTTTATCATATGTTCATACGGTTGTGGAGCAAATTTGTTCTTAGCGGGTTTTCGTGAATATGAACAATTTAGCTGTGTGCTAAGCCGCCATTCAACTTCACGCATTTGTTGTATGCCCTACAAAGCTAGGTCTCACATGAATAGATTTAAATTCAATAAGTCTGCACCCAGTGGCGTAGACAACGAGGGGATGAGGGGTATGCACCCCCCCCCCCCTCCCCTCACAAGGTGGGCCAGCAAACAAAAAACGTTTTCAGAACGTTTTTATCAGGTCACGTACGTCTTCGTCCTTAATTAACGTTTAAAAAACGTTTGTATAACGTCTAAGTTTGGACTTTACATTTGCCGCAAAGCACAGGTCTTTTAAAAACGTTCGGAAAACGTTTTTGGACGTCACAAAATTAAACACCTTGGATATGTCCTGTACAACGTTTACATAACGTTTTATCCGGACGTATTTTGTTGAACGTTTATCAAACGTTTTGTATACGTCCAAATTAAACAAATAACACATTCCCAACTAAGAATCGGACATTTTCTGAACATTCTAAAAACGTTTCAAGTTAGTTACTTGGACGTTCTGTGAACACGTTTTTAGAACGTGTTTTGGGTTAGGGTTAGAGTAAACAATAAAACAAACCTTTTATGTATTTGCTTTTAAGTGTAAAACATTGACAAAGGGTATTATTGTGGCGGTGTATTTATGGACCTCTCAAAGGCCTTTGACACCATTGACCACCATATACTGCTCAAGAAGTTACAACACTACGGTGTCCGAGGAGTGCCATTAAAATGGTTTACAGATTACTTAAATAATAGAAAGCAGTATGTGGTGGTTGATGGTGTCCAATCATCTCTCCAAGAAGTACAAATTGGCGTACCCCAAGGTTCTGTGTTGGGACCCCTCCTTTTTTTAGTTTATATTAATGATATTGTAAATTCTAGTAAATTGTTAAAATTTTCATTGTTCGCCGATGATACGGCAGTAATTATTGCAGATAAGAATATAATAACTTTGACTCAAAATTTAAATAGTGAAATGAGGAAATTGAATGAATGGTATAAAAGTAATAAATTATTTTTGAACTATGATAAAACAAAATATGTTATATTTCGCACAAGAAACAAGAGGGTTCCCGAGGAAATTCCTATTTTTATTGAACAAACAAAATTAGAACGTGTACACACAGTTAAATTCCTGGGAGTATTTATAAATGAATTTTTAGACTGGAAATATTATATTGATAATGTATCATCAAAGATTTCAAGAAACATTGGAATTTTGTTGAAACTGAGATATTTTGTTCATTATGATATATTATTATTATTGTTCCATAGTTTAATACAGTCCCACTTAAAATATTGTAATATGATTTGGGGTAATACTTTTAAAACTCACTTAATGAAATTGAGCATCTTACAAAAAAAGGCAGTGAGAATAATAACGAAATCAAAGTTTGATACACCAAGCTTGCCATTATTTGTTAAAATGAATATTCTTCCATTGATAGGACAAATAAATATGGATACGCTCCTTTTTATGTATAAATTGAAAAATATTGCCCCAACGTTTTATTTTGAAAATATTTTTAAGCCTAATTTTGTTTATCATTCATATCAAACTAGAACCAGCCGAAATATACATATACCTCTTGTTCGCACCTCATGTGCACTTAACTCCACTCGTATGCAAGCTATAAAAGAATGGAATTTATTGAGTGAAAATATAAAATCAAGTTCAACTTTAACTCGTTTTAAATGTTTATGTAAAAAATATCTCTTTAATCGATATGTAGACAGTTGTAAAAAATGAAAGAAAAAGTATGACAAGTATATTATGTCACCTTCAAATCAAATTAATTCTAATTTGACGTTATATATGACCGATGTGTAACCATATTTTGTGTGTGTGCGTGTTTGTGTGTATTTTTATATTCGATTTTTTAAATTTTGTTATCTTTGTTCGTTTCTTTAGGGTATATGAATTGAATATTACTTTATGTTTTGCATGCATAAGCGGGCCCTGTCAATAAGCATTTGCTTCTCTTGGGACCGAATCATTCATAATTTTGTAACTATATAACTATATTTTAAACTTTGTATATATTGTACATATTGTTTATGTTTGATTGAATAAACTGGAAATACAATACAAAACGACCTGCAGAAAACCTGTCGGACGCTGGAGACGTTTTGCAAACGTTTTAAGAACATTAAAAAAACGTCCAGAAAACTTACAATTGTTGTTCAACAAATACCTGGCGATTACAGTCGATACAAGAAAGAAATTAAGGATTGATTGATGACGTCATGCGATGCGCCCGCACACGCACATCGCAGTTCAATACTGTTGATATTATATAGCCTACAACAAGAAGGACATGATAACAATGTTTTCATTATAAATAATGACAAAATGTATTTTGTTTATAGAAATTTACATTTTCATTTATGATCGTTTATAATCGATCATGTATTCCCCGATAGCAACACCCTGAGAGCTATTCAAACAAAGTTAAACACACATTGAAAAAAAAATAAGAAAACAAATTGCCGATTGCCGCGTGTGTTGAACTTTGTTTGAATAGCTACCAGGCATGTTGCTATCGGGGAATACATGATCGATTATACGATCATAAGTGAATGTAAAATTTCTATAAACAAAATATATTTTGTAATTATTTATAATGAAAACATTGTTATCATGTCCTTGTTGTTGTATATAATTTATAAAAAATATAAATGAGACCTGTATATATTGTTATAAATATGATTTCCAAAATCAACTCTCGGCAAATACTAACCATTACAAAATACACATGTTATGAAGAGGTGTCTATATTATATTTAACCGAATTTTAACATTGGTAGAATAATAGGATGATAAGTTTAGGATTAGGATTTGGATTACAGTTAGGAAATAATGTAGGTTTAGGAATATAGGATGTAAATATGTATATAGATATATAAATGCAATGTGTAGAAAACGTACAAACATGTAACGACCTTTCTTTTTCTTGAAAAGTGTAAGTTTTCTGGACGTTCTTTAACGTTCTTAAAACGTTTTTAAAACGTTCTTGAAACGTCTCCAGCGTCCGACAGGTTTTCTGCAGGGCCTTGCACTTGAAAAATAAATGCATACAAGATTTTTATTGGTTTTCTAACGTTTAGACAACGTTTGAAAAACGTAAATTTTGAACGTTTTAAAAACGTTTTAAACCTTCCACAAATACACGTTTTTAAAACGTTTTCACAAAACGTCCTAATAACCAACTTTAAACCTGTTTAGAACGTTCAGAAAACGTCCAATTGTTAGTTAGGAATTAAGACCTAACCGTTAATATTGCATGGCGTATCAGAATTCGGATACGCAATACGGTATTACTCACTTCTATCAAAACTCAATACTGTAGTAACTGGATCGCTAGTTCTGAGCAAACAACACAAATTCAAACAAAGGTCGAGACGATCTAATCATATACGATCGGGGCCCAGCCATTTGCTGTCATTTTATTTCAAAAATGCAATACACTAGTTCGGCATAGTTACGTTTTGCGCATGTGCAATACAAAGGTCAAGTGAGAAAGTTCGCTATTCATCGAATTGAAAGGACTGGATAAGGTTCTTTACTTGTTATTCTTGAGTACATCGATTGGAAATTCCTTGATGCGAAGGTTGATAAATTGTTCTCATGAAAGGGAACAAAAGATATCCCATGACAACCATCTGTCACTCTGAACATGACTGCACAGAGTAAAGGCTCTATATATATCCTACCCATGATTGTAGAATTCAATGGCTATAGAGGTCAGGTGAGACATATGCTATCTTTGAACTGGTGTATTCGAAGAGGATTATACCGGACCGCATGTAATAGTCATGTAACGTATAATTCGGATCGGTACGGTGACGTCACTCACTGAATGCAACAATTTGCAAAAAAAACGGAACGGGGCACTTCCCAAAATATAGTAACAAAATGATTATATTCATCGGATATAGGGTGTCTTTTCAAATGAAAAACGATTTCATGAACAGTAATTTTTGCCGTGTAGTTTTTGTTTTAGGGCGCTCTGAGTGACACCATGTCAGGTTCCCATTTTTGTCAAATTTTACCAAGTCAGTGCCTGATAAATCGCACTTCCTGCCCATCATAGGGTCGAACAACTATCCCCATTCTCTCGGCACACAGATGAATGCACACTAACAATGCCGCGATCATTGCTCATTGATCGATGGTATGGCGGGCAGTAAGTGCGATTCATCAGGCACTCACTTGGTCAAAAATGACAAAAATGGTCACCTGACATGGTTTCACTCACATTTGAAAAGACACCCTATCCGATGACCATAACCATGTTATTACTTTATTTTGGGAAGTGCCCCGTTCCATTTTTTGGGGGGCCACCCTGTACAGAGTGGTGAAGTGTGACGTCATACAAAATCTATTTTTTAGAATTTTCAAATTTGAACTTCATTTTCTGAAAGAGCATAACAAATAATGTCCAAATACCGAAAATCAATTGAATATGTTGAGTATTAGCTGAGAAATGCCAATCCGAATGAATTTTCTTTCAATGGGCATTCTGTGTTATAGCACTCTGGTTCATAAAGTTATGTTACATTGTGAAATCAAATTTCACATTGTGAAATCAAATTTCACATTGTGAAATCAAATTTCACAATGTGAACTCTGTGTGGTTTACCACAGTGTGGCTGTGTCCACACTGTCCACACTGTGAAAACATTCCATTCACAGTGTGAAATGTGTTTTCACAGTGTGAAATGTGTTTTCGAACTATGTTTCACACTGTGAATGAGTGTGAACTCTCCAGCAGGGAAATAGCCCGGGCCAAGGTTCTTATAAACCAACGTGCGTAATTATTATGGGATTGAGCAGTGAGTGTGAGTGTTGTGGCCTGGATTGCCCGGGCCCAGGTTCTCAACAGCTCCGTGCGCGGAACATTTGCTCATCCAGGCGGAGTAGGGGCTACCAGAGTTGATCTGTAGATCCACGGACTTGCCCGAGTAGTGGTACGAGGTGGACGAGTGACACGCACCGCTGATTGAGTTCACCTGGTAAAAACATAAAGTAGCTACATGATTAGCCCTTATAAATTAGAGCATGATTTTGTATGCTGTTGAGTTTGAGTTGAAATGAATTCATTCAACCACGGCAAAAACATGCTAAAAGCTGTTTTTCAGGAAGGCCGTGAACATGATATGCAAAAACAAAAGGGCCCATTGTACTGATGCTTATAAGCAGCTCTCACGGGATTGACTTAATGAAATTAAACCATTAGAATATCTCCGGGGACCATAGTTACGAGACAATATAGGTCTACTGGTGCAAAGTGTTACCAGTAGTCTTTGTATTTTTAGGCCAGGCTCAAGCTGAGCCACTGATGAGAATTCGGGCCATTGGCCCGAATTGTCATCAGTGGCTCAACTTGAGCCGGGCCTAAAAAGACAAAGATTACCGGTAACCAGATAAACCATTTCTCACCTGCAGACCTATTGTATTGTTGTTATTCAGCCACTGATGAGAATTCGGGCCATTGGCCCGAATTGTCATCAGTGGCTCAACTTGAGCCGGGCCTAAAAAGACAAAGATTACCGGTAACCAGATAAACCATTTCTCACCTGCAGACCTATTGTATTGTTGTTATTCACCACCGGATATATTAGGATTGTGTCCTTTCATTATCTAGTCAATCCCTTGAATTCATTGTATTGATGGTGACCAGTTATACTATGACTAAATTTCAAAGGGCCCATTGTCCTGATGCATATAAGCAGAACTCAAGGGATTGACTCGATAATGAATGGAAACAATTATAATATCTCCAGTGGCGAATAGCAACAAGACAATAAGTATGCAGATGCCAAATGGTTTATCTGGTTACCGGTAGTCTTTGTATTTTGGGGCCGGGCTCAAATTGAGCCAATGATGAGAATTCGTGCCATTTTTTAAAGTTCAATCTTACATTTTTGACATTTTGTTGGAAATAAATACAATGCCCCGAATTCTCATCAGTGGCACACGTTTAGTCTTGGCTATAAATAGACAGAAATCAGTTAAACCGTTTTGCGCCTGCGCACCCATTGATAGTTGTCATTTGCTGGCGGAGATCCCTCTAGTCAATCCCTCTAGTTCTGCTTAATAGGAATTAGGACAAAGGGCCGCTTGTCATTTCAGTAATAGTATAACCGGTCACCATTAAGTTAATGTCCTGGATAATCCAGGCCACAATTTTGCTGATGACCGACTATACTATGGCTTGAATTTTAAGCAGCCAATTGTCCTGATGGCTAAGCAGATCTAGAGGCATTGACTGGATAATGAAAGGAAACAATGATAACATCTCCGGTGTCAAATGACAACAATCAATGGGTCCACAGGTGCAAAACAGTTTAACTGGTTACTGTTCGTATATATGTCTTTTTAGCCCACACTAAAGTTGTGCCACTGATGAGGATTCGAGCCAATGAGCTGAACATGACATTGGGAAAACAAATTACGGTGGACAGGGTAAAGAAATACCATTATCATAATTATTTCGTAAATTATAGTTCAAAGACTCTGTATATCAGAAGAAAGGGATATTTGATCTTTCCTAAAAAGGACAAAGCCGCGTGTCATTGTTGTTGCCAATTAAGACTCAAAACAAAACCCAACTCTAAGAGTTTGTAAATAAACGTATAGCTGACCCATATTTTTCATTTTTACATTCTTACATTTGCCTTTATAGTGGACAAGCAGTTTTTAGCAGTTTCTTTTTTTACATTTCTGAAAGTATAGCCGAGAGTACTCTCATCCACAAAGCCTGAAGCCTTTGTATGTCTTCTAAATTAATTGCAATTGTTATAATTAAAGAAGTCAAGCTTTGATTAATTTGAATTCCAATGATTTGTTGTATTTATGATTTCTTACTTTGTTCTTGTTTTGTACATATTGTAATTTGTAGTATACCTTTTTATTTGAAATTAAAATTAATAAACGAAACGAAACGGAGTTAGAAAGAAGAACAAATGTATTTACCTGAACCTTATATCCAGATTCAGCCAGATCGATGAGGTACTCCAAGATGTCCTTGTCAAGACACACAGACCCGCCGGGCGCGCATCCAGAACTACAACAGTAGCTGCAATTATTGACAAAAGGACATATAGCATGGATTTACGATTATTACTATCAGACTCTAATAACCATGGCAAACATATCCATGTCCAACAATACACTTCTTCTTATTTCCAATTAATCAATCCTGTTTCATGATTATTGATATTAGATTGAATATCTATGGGATAATAGTATTCAGTAAAGAGACAATCAAGGAGCATAACAATAAGCCTACAACAATAATGGCAAGGTTGCACGATCAGGAATTGATTGTACTTAATCTCTCATACCGGGGTAAAGGCGTTTATCCATTTTCTGGGATCATTGGTGATCATTGGTGATCATTGGTGAACATTGGTGATCATTGGTGACCATTGGTGATCATTGGTGATCATTGGTGATCATTGGTGATCATTGGTGCTCATTGGTGATCATTTGTGATCATTGGTGAACATTGGTGATCATTGGTGATCATTGGTGATCATTGGTGAACATTGGTGATCATTGGTGATCATTGGTGATCATTGGTGATCATTGGTGATCATTAGTGATCATTGGTGATCATTTGTCTAGATAAACGGCGGCCATCCAACAAGGCCTTGCATCTGAATGCGATGTGAAACGACTGGTGAATGGACATGATGGTGCGCATAGTACACGAGATTGGATGGGGCGGGTGTGGCTGCTCGTGTCATATTCTCTTCCGCCAGTCACTTATACTATTGAGACACAAAACTTGTACCGAGGCATCATGGAAGCCAGCAACAAACCTGGATCTCCTGGACGTGATACCATTGCAAGCATCCTCAATGTTGGACAAGGCATCCGCCCCGTCATTCACTCCAGAAGGGTTGCTGTTGAGCAGGTCGATCTTGTCTGCGTTGTACAGGGTAAGCACTTCACATGCTAGACTCTTCACCATCACCCCACAGTCACTACTACCGCCATCATTACCTTGTGTGGGATTAATCAGAAAGTGAATAATATAAATGTTTTTAAGTCCTTCCCGTGTGGCGCATGTCCTATGTGTGTCAAAAGTCCTTGACCACGCGTCTGAGCAGGGGCGTCCGTGTGAACTAAGCTCTTAGTAAGTACATGTATACAGGGTGGCCCAAACAAAACGGAACGGGGCACTTCCCGAAATATAGTACCAATATGTTTATGTCCATCAGAGTGTCTTTTCCAATGAAAAACGATACCAAGAACAGTAATTTTGGTCGTGTAGTTTTTGTTTTAGGACGCTGTGAGTGAGACCATGTCAGGTGCCTATTTTTGTAAGTTTTTACCGAGTCAGTGGCAGTTATGTCACATTTCCTGCCCCTAATACCATCGAACGGCCATGCCCATTCTCTCGGCACAAGGCTGAGTGCACACTAACAATAGCGCGCGCTGCTCAACGCTATGAAAGGACTGGCTCATCAAGCACTGGCTCAGTAAAAATTGACAAAAAAAGAGAACCTGATATGGTGTCACTCAAAGCGCCCTAAAACAAAAACTACACACCAAATGGACTGTTCTCGGTATCGCTGTTCATTTGAAAAGTCATGCTATCCGATGGACATAATACATGTATATCTGTTACTATATTTTGGGAAGTGCCCGGTTCGGTTTTTTTTGGGGGGGCCACCCTGTATAGGCAAACGTTGTCAATGTCTTCCGATTTCGATACATCTGAGTATGACTGCAGTCATTTATGATTCTTCTTCAATAATCTCCTTCCTTTTCTGTTAAGGTACAGTCCTACATCGCGGCTTATTCTCGTACCATAATAATGATGAATAATTGAATTGAATAATATAGTTCCTTATTATGAATAATGATGAGAAATATATTCCAACATTTTTGGTTGTATGGAAAGGTTATAATGAATCGTTCACATGCACATGTATTTGGTTTATTTGTTTGTTTGTTTGGAGATTATTAATAAATAACCTGTGGAGGGCTCAACAAATTAAACAAAAAATACGAATAATGATTAAGAACATAATGAATAATTAGTGTATATGAAATTATAATGGTGAGGATTTATTGTCTGATTTGTGATTTCATCCAAACAGATAACAACCCGTTGAACAAAACTACTACCACATAAATGTTTATTCGATTCGCTTGGTTGATTTTTGTTTTTTACGTTCGAAGAAATTACTCAACAAAAATGACAAAAATAATGTTTAAAATGAAAACACGAGTCCATACATTTCTACATTTCTTAATCTTCTTTACCTAAGTCAGTAAGTTGATAATACATTGCTTGCTTTGATGCGATACTTACTGCAAGTTCCAGTGGGCTTGCTGAAGCAGCACTTGACTCCAGCTGGTTTGGTGGGACAGAGGTTGGAGATGTAGTTTTCGTTGGGACACTGACTGGTATCGATGCAGTGCCCTACCTGTTCGGAAGTCGGGTGATCGTACGTTGCACACGCTGAATCAGACTCGGCTGAAATAAGGTAATGGTAAACTAATTGTCAAAAATGTAACAAGTAATGGTAAGAAAATTGTCAAAAATGTAACAAGTAATGGTAAGCAAATTGTTAATAATGTAACAAGTAATGGTTAGCAAATATTGTCACAAATTTAACAAGACTAGTAATGGTTAGCAAATCGTCAATAAATGTAACAAGTAATGGTAAGCAAATATTCAATAAATGTAACTAGTAGCCGACATTTGTAAAGGTATGTCACGGAATGTCTCGAAAATGAAGAATATACAATTACATGCAGTCAGTTTTAGCGTGTTTTGGTTATTTCGTTTAGTATTCGCTTACGCCGTTGTTCGATCACAATCTGTGCGCGGGTCACGTAGCGGTCACGCACAGCAACGTGGTACTCCGTGGAATGCGCCGTGAGCGAAATTTCGCACCGGGTGAAATACTCGTATAATGCACAATGAAATGCGCTGTGTCGTTTTATTATTTTGAGGTCTATAACTCCACAAAAAAGAGATTTCAAGCCCTAAGGCATGCTGTTAAATGACATTTTCTTTCATATCCTACAATAACCTCGCAACTTTTGAAATTTGGCCTGAAAAAGGCGGACAGTCCCTTTAACACATAAAGTGACAACTACATGCCATGGTAATACCTGTGAAGCAGCACTTGATGGCCCACCCCTGCGTGGGGCAGAGGTTGCTGATGTACTCGTCTCCTGGGCACGAGGAGGTGGAGATACATTGCCCTTGGCAACCGTAGTCAGAATGTTCGTAGTTGGCACACTCGGGGTCGGTATAGGCAACTTAATGGAAAGAGACATACATTTATATAATTACGATCTCTTTATAGTAGAGCAGATAAATGTAAAATTTCATGGAAATCGTTCAAAGTTTGATACAAGCAACACACTTGGTATGCAGGCTATACCTGAAGGACACTTTTCAGAAGAAAAAAACACTTAGACAAGCGAAAATTCAAGATGGCGGCCATTTTGTAAGATGGCCGCTAAAAAGCTACTTGTTGATATCAAAAGTGACCAAGTTGGCCGATTTGTATGTTTGTAGATATGCTGAAAACGATTGTGACACACAAGGACCGTTGAAGTTAAACCTCAATAACAAGGACCAATATGATGGCGAAAATCCAACATGGCCGCCATTTTCCAAGATGGCCACCAAAAAGCGACTTTTACAGAGTTAGTGGATTTTAATAATCTTGGTGTCGATGTATATGTTTATTGGTATGCTGAAAACGATTGGGTCATGCTATACGGACCCATATGATAATGGCTAAAATTTAACATGGCTGCCATTTTCCAAGGTGGCCTCCCAGAAGCTACTTTTTGATATACAAAGTGACTGGGTTTGTCGATTTAACAAAACACTGATCACATGCACAATTTTTGTATTAAAGGTTACCTGAAATAGAAATGCAAGTTGCCTTCAACCATTGTGTATGAGTATATACATCAACTTTTGTACATACATATGTTTTGTATATTTTTGAACATTACTATTGTGAGCAAGCCCTAAATTACTGAAAAGATGAGCAATACAGGGTAGAATGCAACTTGTCCCAAGGTAGAATATAGTGCATAAAGGCATTGATAAGCTTTTGTATGTAAACATGTAGTGCATGTTATTTTGTAATTTTTTTTTTTTTTCATCTCCGGTTAGTTGACAATTGGTTTTTACCATGGAGTTTTTTTTTTACAGATGGTCCTTGGCAAATTCAAGAAAATAATCGCTAATATGTACAAAACATACTTATGTAGGTCAAATAGTTAACAAATAGTTGATGTATACACTAATACACAATAGTTGAAGGCAACTTGCATTTGGATTTCAGGGAACCTTTAAAAATCGTTGAAACCATTGGCCCGAATTATCATCAGTGGCTCATAATTTAAGCCCGGCCTAAAAAAGACAAAGACTACCGGTAACCAATTAAATCATTTTGCACCCGCAGACCTTATGTTTCGTTGCTATTGGTCCCCGGAGATATTCTAACTGTTTCCTTTCAGTATCCAGTCAATCTCTTGAGAGCTAATAATAAGCATCAGGACAATGGACCTTTTGAAAATTAGTCATAGTAAAGTCTGTCATCAGCCAAATTGCGTCCTGGATCATCCTGGGCATTGTATTGCTGGTGACCTGTTATACTGTTATGACTGAATTTAAAAGGGCCCATTGTCCTGGTGCTTATAAGCAGCTCTCAAGGGATTGACTTAATTATGGGCATCAGTCATAGCATAACCGGTCACCAGCAATACAATGTCCAGGATAATCCAGGACGCGGAAGACCGACTATACTATGAATTTTAAAGAGCCCATTCTCCTGATGCCTATAAGCTGAACTCAAGGGATTGACTAGGTACTAAAAAGGAAACAATTAGGTATATCTCAAGGGACCAATAGCAATGAAACAAAAAGTCTGCGGGTGCAAAATGGTTTAACTGGTCTTTGTATTTTTAGGCCGGGCTCAGGTCGAGCCACTGATAAGAATTCGGGCCAATGAGTTTTTGGAGAGCGCTCTCTTGAGTAGTTTAATGGCTCTTTCTGAATTATAACAGGCCTTTTGCTTAAATTCAGTTTGATTAAAATTGTACTCTCTATACCAATACTCAACAATCATTTTAAAGGACAATGGAACGCTATCACATTTTCATAGACTCTGCGAGATTAGGAGGAATAATCTCTCAAAGCTAGAGCTTAATCTGTCAAAACGCAAGACAACTATGGCTCTTTGAAGTTGTTCATTCAAGTTTATGAGGGACTCAAATTGGCAACGCACTCGGATAAGTGTGAGGACGACCTTACTTTGTACGCAATTTTATAATATGTTAAGTTTTTGACATTGGCACACTTTTCAATTCCTTCAAATCATAGTATATTGTGCATAAATGTATATCACAAACATATTATGTTGAACTCAAACGAATTTATTTGAGAAACTTGCAAAGTAATGGAACTTGCGTACAAGACTTATGGGGAGTTGTCCACAACTTTGCCAGAGTGCATTTTGTGTCACTCGTATAAATATATGGCTATTTTTAAGGAGTCATAGTTTTCTTTCTCCTTGAACGATCGTGCTTCACTGTCCTTTTAAAAAAAAAAAATGCATTGCACGTTTACAGCGTGGGTTGCAGCGTGTCCAACGCGCTTGTTTGCCACCATGTAAACAAACAAGTATTGTGTTAACCAAAAATAGAACGTGGTGTTAATTTACCCATCAAATATGATGTTATGAAACGCTGATTTGATATGAAATATTTATATTAATAAACACCTGCTCAACTTGACAAACAAACTCTACAGAAAAGTGATCCGACCAGTTTCGAGAAAGTAAATAAAAGTAGTTTTGCTTGATGCAATTGAAATTTAAATGAGAACACTACGACAGGAAACGGAATTTGTTTACACCTGCTTTAAAATAATTGCAATATATTTGAATATAACATTAAGGCTCATCAACTACCTTTTCTAACTGCTGCACACTCATAGTGCGGTGCAGCTTGATGCAGTCATGTGCGTTACATATGGAGCTTTTTCGCTCATGTCGACGAGGACGCCGTTCCCGTCTTTTAACGATGCGAATTGGTTGCAGTCGCCCCGTCCTGTTCACTATCTCTGCACCATTTTCTCTTTTAGTCAACGGTCGTTCACAATGACGTCAAGAACGCCACATGTTACGTGACGTTTTCTGGATCTGCGTCATAATTCCATCCCGCGCACAAACATGTCAAACACACACACACACACACACACACACACACACACACACACACACACACACACACACACACACACACACACACACACACACACACACACACACACACACACACACACACACACACACACACACACACACACACACACACACACACATACACACACACACACACACACCCACACACACACACACACACACACACACACACACACACACACGCACACACACACACATACTCAAACACACCCGCACAAATACACAGCCACACGCACACACACAAAAAAAACAACACTTACACGCACACAGAACAGTGACCCGCCCATATCTGAAGAGCTACTACATGTAGGCCTACTAGTTAGCAAAACAAAGTGCATGGAAATTATAACTGCATCATGACTTTGAATCGTTGCCAAAGTTAGCCCAATTTTAGAGGACATAGCGAGAAATCCTAAATAATTGTTTACAGGTGTGATGGGGATGCGAGAGGGTGAAGGTGGAGGTGGAGATTGGTACATGATTACTGCCCACCAGAAAGTGGGGGCAATTACTCATTCAATGAAATGGACTCGTTGAAGCGCGTTGAAATTTGTTTTTTTACCATTGATTGATTTCTGCTGATATACACAGGTCCAGGGCATAGACAGCATTTAACCAGAATGGGGGATGGGACGATGCACGGGATATAGCAAATAGAGCTTTTTTTTTCACAGAAAGAGGGGCAAAATTCCCCTGAGTCTCTTAGTTATGCCATTGTTTCGTTTTCATGCAACAAACTCATTCATCTCAAAAGTCCAGGGGCATATATCCAGGGACTACCAATGATGGGGGCTGGGGGTGGCAGAAAGATCTTTGGGGCGATATTTTCAAATAAGGTAGCAGCCTTTACCGAATCATCAAAAAGGGACATCATGACTTCCATATGGAAAGATAGGTAATATATCCCCTTTATTCCTGAGCTACGCCATCTTGGAAAATGGCCGCCATGTTCGATTTTCACCATTATATAGGTTCATAATGTATAAGAATCGTGTTTAGCTCATCAAGAAACATATGGGCCTCAACGCGACAAAAGGGGTCTTATATGTTGACAAAAAGTAAAATTTCTCAAAATCTAGTTTTAACATATGTTTTTCATTTTTTTCAGGGAATAAGAAATGTAATACCAGCTACCAGTTTCTAAACTATTGCAAACGGTAGATGATTTATTCGGTCATTAGAGGTCATTAGGGGTCAACTCTAGGTCAGTGACATAATACTATAACTTCTGATTGCATATTTGTATGTAATTCATGCAAACTCACATTACTCCTTACTCCTGTGGTGTATACATATGGCTGAATGTGATTCTCTCGGAAGGCATGAGGTCTAGGAATCCATAAACAATATATAAGGCTAAATTGATAAACCGTTGCCATGTCTGATGTGAATGCTACAAAAATGCGGCAAATGCGCAAAAAGTAAGATGCAAGATTCAACATTTTTTTATTTTAATGCACCCGGCTGGAGTAAAGCAATATATACCTCATTTGAAAAGGAATTGAAGTTTATGAAAACGACCATTAAAATTGCCGCTACTTGAAGAATCACCATGGAAACCAGCACTAAGTAGACCACGCCCCCTTTTACAAGAAATAAAACTGGAATTGCATATACATGTAATATATGACTTATTTTCAAATTATGCAATCAATATGCATAAATATGGGTTTTCCTATGATGAAAAGCGAACACGCTTTGGATTATTCGTGTTAATGTGATGGACTTTATTTTCTTCATCGAAAAAAGACCAGAAATAACCTTAAACCAACCATAATGAAATAGATGCTTGTTTGTCTATGCCTTACCAAACCTCAAATAAAAAAGTTAAAACACTTTACTATACCATTTGAATGATTGTAGCTTTTAGACAATACCACTTGTTTAGTGTATGAATGATTCTAAAAGTATATCAAAATGCAGTCATGCAATTATCCACGGAGATCAATGTTGCCTAGCAACATCATTTAGCCAAGCAACCACGCACAATACTTATGTATTGCGACATGCCTAACCATAGGCGTAACCAGGGGAGGGGGTGTTTTGGGGTTCAAACACCCCCCCCCCCCCCCCCCTTGGACTGTTTTGGGGTGTTCACCCCCTTTAGTTTTGTGTGGGTCTCGGGTATACTTTGTACCGGTCTGGGGCCCACTTTTACGGGTCTCGAGTCCACTTTTCATCGGTCTCGACCATCTAAACCAATAGCCTCGGAACCCCCCCCCCCCCCCCCCCCGAGGACAAAACTTCACCAGTGGTCTCGGCCTCAGTCTCGAAATTTATTGCCCCCCCCCCCCCCCCCTTACACGGCTCTCTGTAGCCTATCCGATAGGCATCGTGCTGTCTGGCAGGTTCTACCGGCAGTGTACTAACCGCGATATGCCGAATTTGAGCGCGCAGCGCGAAGCCTATCGTCAGTCATGAACGTGAAAAGTTTTATTTTATTTTATTTACATAGAAAATCTTCGTAGAAAAGCTACGAAGCCCATATTCATATGCCACATACCAGGTTGATCAGCTGTTTGTGAGTGTTAGTCTTCGTTTGGAAGCTGCATTGTAAAACCAAACGCGCAACCTTGCACTATACACTGTTAGTGGCATAGAGTAGTGGTTGTTATAGGGTCTCCGCTACGGACTAGCGTATGCTGTATGCACTAAACACCACCACGGTGCACCGGTCCGGACGCGTCCATTATTTATAGGGTACGTCATTAAAAAATATGTTGTTTTCATTTAAAATAAAGAGTTGAGATTTGATATGGATGCAAAAAGGTATTTTTATGCTTTAGTTTTTATTGTAATGTATCTCATATTTTATCATTATGAAAGTTATGATACTATTAATGTCTGATACTAAATAAACCCCTTAATACACAGTGGAACACGCCACCGATTAGGCATACGGTATCCACATCTAGCGATCTGATTGGTTGCTGATTTCTCTCATGAATTAGTAATGCCTTATTCTCTTTGCTCATTAATAAATTACTGCGAATCCAGTGCTTAAAGGCTATATATGGGAGCCAGTTTAATAGTATCTATCTCTCTTACAGCTAGCTAGCTCGTGATCGCATAGATAATCTCCAAGCCATATAGAGCCTTGACTAAAGGCTAGGCTCTCTGTGGACTCGGCCTCTAACAAATTTGGCGACGGAATAACCCCCTCCTTGAAAAAATCATGGGTACGCTTATGACCGATGTAATATAGACAGGTGTTTTCGAGCTGTAACTGGAGTAACTATGGATGGAGTCACTACTGTCACTATTTGATTGAAAACGGTTACAGCTCGTTATTCCAAAGGTTAGGTATTTCGAAGGTTCGTTTTTCCGAAGGTTCGTTAATCCGAAAGGTTCAATACGAACCCCATATCATTTTCTGATTAACAAACCCTATTGCATTTTCGGACTTACGAACCTCATTTCATTTACGGATAAACGAACCCCATTACATTTTCGGATTAACGAACCCTATTTCATTTTCGATTAACGAACCTTTGGAATATCGAACGCGATTTTATTTTCGGATAAACGAATCTTCGGAATTTCGTACCCTATTTCATTTTCGGATAAACGAACCTTTGGAATAACGAACCGCACCCGCGATTCCTTGGTCAACCGTTGTGTTGCTTGAGGAGTTTGACTTATTATCCATGGCAAATTGGCGTGCATCACAGGGTCTTTGCATGACCTTAGCTTAGTATTCCCACTATGAACACTTGTATTCTGAAGGCAGAATACCAGTGAATCAATTTCTAGACTAGGCAATAGCCAGAAGCTCGAATTGTTGCAGGATTCTACATAGAGGTGCTTGGTCTACCCATGAACCTACTCGTGGTTTACCAATAAGGGCATTACTGGAGCTTCCGTTCCTGTCCAGCTTCGTCATATGGACATTGTTTGTCAGAGATTTGTGTAAATCGTCAAAGATTTGTGTAAACTCCATCAATATAGACTGGATGGTCATAGTACTAGTAGTCTAGGCTGATTGTAGTCCATAGTTTTTTTTCAGATTCCAGTCTTTATGCATGTTATTCAGGTAACATTTACAAACGTAAGGTGTAGATGAAATTGATTGAAGTTATTTACTAATATTGGGATTAGTTGGTGAAGTGATGTTCTTCTTAAGTATTAGGTAGCAAATAATCTACGCGACGTCACGCCCATTGCATTCGTTGATGATGCGGTTGGCAGTTTGCTCGGATAATCGACCCACACATGTAGACTTTGGAAGGTCTCAAAAGGCCCCAATGGTGTAAAGCCTGTTGATCATAGCCTAATCGCTGCATGATATAGGTCTGCCAATTTAGGGGATTTGGGGGTCAGCTGCCAGACGTCTTTCCATGAGCTGAGGGTGCTGAAATGGGCTGCTATACTTGAATTCATGCCATTTGCCATAAACATAATCATACCACTGGACTAGAGCATAATAATTTTGTGTGTGTTTGTGCAACAATTTGTGGGTTGATAATTGAGCAGTTTCATTGTAATGACAAATGAAGTCCTGCTTATGGTGTACAACTTTATTATTAACCCCCCCCCCCCTAAAAAATGTAGTGATCATGCGTCGTGAGGTCGCCTCCTTTTGCGTTACATGCCGTTGTGGGCTTCTGCAGGACAATGTTACGTTTGAGAGTAAATATTTCCTGACGAACTCCCCCTATCCTATCAAAAATATACATTTTCTGAAAGGAAATTTCAATATAAGAACCTTAATATGCACTCAGAAATATCATTATACACTATTTTTAAAATGTATATTAACCCACATTTTGTTTACAGTTGTAGAGGTCAATATTTTCCATGATAACTTTTTCTGAGGTAGCTCTAGACTACAAATGATGTTTTCATGCAGAGCACACTTAGACATTTACAGCAATATAATATTGTTTGGGGCTTTCATTCATACTTAATGAAAACAAAATAATCCATCATTTTCACTATGTAAGTGTCACTTAAAGGGATAGTTGAGTATTGGTCAAACTTAACTTTAGTATAACCAAAACCTGCACCATTACGATACAAAATAATAGTTATAACTTCACCATGCTCGAAAAGTATACACAATTACAAACGACTAAGTAAGACCCCTGTTATCATTTAAAAAGAGCCGTTACAACTCAAGAGGGCGCTCTCTAAAAAAATAATTGGTTTTTAGCCATTTTTCATACAAAATTGTGCATTTGATGTTTTGTTAAAATAATGATTTAATAGAGATATCATCAACAACCTTTTAAAAACCTATTAAGATTTAGTTTCAAAGTAGTCTTTTACAAATTTTCTAAAAAGTCAAAACAATTTGTTGTGAAGTGCCCCCCTATACCAACACTCAACTATCCCTTTAAGGATCGGAATATAAAATTAAGCCTAAATGTGTTCGGACATAATACAGTTTGATAGGTAAGCTTTAATTTGATACCAAATTTGTATTCTTACACCTTGTCTTATTGAAGCTATTAACGTTTTTACCAAGAATTCACAGAATGTATCGGTCAAGATTGTGCCCCCATAGAGTGTGTACAGGCAAGCCTCAATTTTCTGTGTTTGTGTTGATTTTGTTAAAATTGAATGTGACAAAAACACTTTTCAATCATTTTACAATAAAGTCAATGTTAAAGCTTTCATTTAATACCAACATTGTAGCTATACACCTAGTTTTGACAAAGTTATCAACGTTTTAGAAAAAAAGGTCTTTAAAAAGCATTTCCCCATAGACTTTGTACCGGGGCGCCGCTTCCATGCGCGCATCCTCTGGTTCCAACCTTCAAATAGGAAATATTTCCACTTAGGAAATAGGTAAACCGTTCAAACTTTGCAGACATATGGCATTCTAATAGTCCTTTAAAGTGATACCAAAATTTCTTTATAAATTTGTTCTGGTTTCGATAAAAAATAAAGGTAATGGTAGCAAAAAAAACCCAGAACGTAACGGCACCACCCTACATGTATATGGAGGCGAGTTCATGACGCATGGCCATTATAATCATGTACATGTGTCATATACGGCAGTCATTTTGAATAAATAATGTCCTGACCTTGCCGATGTAATTTTTGAAATTGCATTCGAGTGGTTTTTAGATCAGTTAAAAGTATTTTTTTACCATACCCCATAACAGCCTCAAATATTTGGCGATCAAAAATAAACACGTGTGAGGGTTTCTCTAAATTGCGTTTTGTAGCATATCTGCAGATACTGTTCACTTTTGCGTAAATACACCATTTTTGTTTGAGGCTGTAGAGGTACTTTAAAAAGTCAGATTTTCAAAAACCCAACATTTTTGGATTCAGTACTTTTCATACATTCAGAAAATAGTTTTAACTAATTTTCCATAAATTTCGCCTTTAGACCCCTTTTGTCACGTTGAGGCCCATATATCAGTACAAAGATGATTATAATCAGCCAACTCAGTCAATTTTTTAATTAAAGAAATGCTTTTTGGCAACCGTCTTGAAAAATAGCCACCATGTTGGATTTTCGCCATTGTATGTCTGTATCGTTAAAGGCAAATGCAAGTAGTTGGCGGCAATCTTGGAAAATGACGGCCATATTGGGTAATCACCATTATATTGGTCCGTGTGTATTACACTCGTTTTTAGCATATCAATTCACATATAAATCGACACCAAGATTATTAAAATCGGCCAACGCAGTCAATTTTTATATCTAAAATTAAATTTTGGGCGGCCATCTTGGACAAATGGCGGCCATCTTGGATTTTCGCCAATGTATGGGTCCGTTTGTATCACAATGGTTGTCAGCATATCAATAAACAAATAAATCGATATTAAGAGTAAGATCATTACAATCGGCCAACTCAGTAAATTTGTATATCAAAAAGTAGCTTTTGGGCGGCCATCCTGGAAAATGGCCACCGTGTTGGAATTTCGCTTGTCTAAGTGTTGTTTTTTTCTGAAAAGTGTCCCTAAGGTAGCATACATGCCAAGTGTGTTGCTTGTATCAAACTTTGAACAATTATTACACTTATCTGCTCTACTATCTGTGGAATCTGCGGTACGGCGCTCGAAATCCATATTAATCAGGTAAACCACCAAGCATTGGTAAACACATTCATGTAAAATATGTGCGTTATTAATTGGACATCGTCTGCTCATGATACCTCGCTCCCAAGAATGATATCAAACATGTCAGATGGTTTTTTGTAAAAAAAATAACATGCAAATATCATAGATTTAAGATGAATCTGAAATTTAAATCGATGATTTGTTTTCTTTAGTCATATTTTAAAACTAGAATACAAATGTGGTCCCCAAATCCCGTTGTACACAATTGATACACTAGCTTTTCACAATTCATGTGAGTGAATATTATACAGAATGTTAAAGGGGTAGTTTAGTTTTGTTAGAGAGGGCGCTGCACATCACAATTTTGTTGTGAGGTAATGAAAAACTGAGTGTCGAATTTGAGAGAACATGCGATTTTAATGACAGAATAAACTTTATTTGGTCAAAATCGACCCAGAAACGGCTGAAATATCAATAAATATATATCTCATCTTATAATTATTTGGGGCCCAAATAATTAGATGATTTTTTTCCAAAAATTAAAAAAATGCTTACACTTTTTCAAAAAATGTCAAAAGCGTTTTTTAAATAGTTGTTGATGATCTCTCTATTTAATAATTATTTCAATAATACATCACGTGCATAATTTTGTATGAAAAATGGTTGAAACCAATGCCTTTTTAGAAAGCGCCCTTTAATGGCTCTTTTTTTAATGATAACAGGCTCTTTACTTAGTCGTTTGTAATTTTGTATACCTTTCGAGCATGGTAGAGTTATAACTATAGTTTATAATGTTACTCTCCAGGTTTGGTTACTAAAGTTCAGCCTTATCAAAACTGTATTACCCCTTTAACTGGTGATGGAGGGAACATACGGAATGTTTCTCCCCGAGGGATTTGAATTGCTATACAGGGTGGCCCCTAAAAAACGGAACGGGGCACTTCCCAAAATATAGTAACAACATGATTATGTCCATCGGATTGGGTATCTTTTCCAATGAAAAATTATACAAAGAACAGTAATGTTGGTCGTGTAGTTTTTAGCGCTCTGAGTGACACCATGTCAGGTTCCCATTTTTGTCAATTGTTACCAAGTCAGTGCCTGATAAATCCCACATCCTACTGAACTTCGAGTACGCTCTGTACAGTGCCTATACAAACATAATGGATTGACTCATCGAACATTACTGTAAAATTGACAATTTCGTTTCACTGCTACATGTTTATGTAGTAACACATGGAAAGGCATTTTATTCACCGTTTATGTTTCTAAGCGAATGCTTATTGTATCTAAAGTATAAAGGTATATAAATGTACACTAAAATAAACGTATATTCAAATATATGGCTATAGGATCAACTTTAAACGGTTAAATATAATGGTGTGCACATTCAATATCCAGGAAATATCGTCTGATAAAGTTTGTTGAATTATACGTCATCAAAAGAGTGGCGTTGTTTTAGTACGGATCGAGAGCCCCCATACCCGATCCTGAGATGGATTTTAAAATTGCTGTTTAAATATGATACGTGTGGAATTTACATTTTACTTCATATGTGAACCCATATAGGTCTCTAGTGATGCATGATTTCCCAGTATTTTTAGGTTTTAAATGCATTTCTACTTGAATTAGTTCAAACTGTGTTGGTGATTTATGCAACACATTAATGAAAAGCTGAGTGTCGAATTTGAGAGAACATGCAATTTTAATGGCAGAATAAACTTTATTTGGTCAAAATCGACCCAGAAACGGCTGAAATATCAATAAATATATCTGATCTTATAATTATTTGGGGCCCAAATTGGATGATTTTTTCAAAAAAAGAAAAAAATGCTTGCACTTTTTCAAAAATTTTCAAAAGCGTTTTTTAAATAGTTGTTGATGATCTCTTTAATATTAAATAATTATTTCAATAAAACAGCATAATTTTGCATGAAAAATGGTTGAAACCAATGCATTTTTAAAAAGCGCCCCCTTTGTGTTTAAATGGCTCTTTTTAAATGATAACCGGTTTTTTACTTAGTCGTTTGTAATTTTGTATACATTTTGAACATGGTAGAGTTATAACTATTAGTTTATAATGTTACTGTCCAGGTTTGGTTACTAAAGTTCAGCCTTACCATGCTTACCAAAACTGAACTACCCCTTTAAACTACATTATATCCAATAGTGACAAGAGTTGTACATTAAACACAGTCTACATGCCAACTGCACGTACGAGTAAATTAACTATATTATGTAAACGACATTGTCAATATTAAATTAAGTTAAGAATGCTATTGGTGCTATACATCACTGACATTCTTAATGTAGATTGTTAAACTGTAGCCACCTGTAGTATCTATTATTCAGCCATTCTATTTCAAAGAAGATATTATAGGCTGACCAAAATACAAAACAAGAAAACAATTATGCTCCTCTACAAAAAAAAACACACATAAAAAAACAGGTAAAACAATGGAAGTAAGGCATTTAATAAGGTTTATTACTCACAAGCCACCGCAACGGTTGCAATGAGAACTACAATGCTCTTCATTTTCCTGAAGCTAGCTGATTTCTGTTATCCCTGGAGATCACGATGCACGATACATCGACAGTGAGCGCTATACTTTTGAGCAAGTCTTTTATACGATAGGGAACAGCTGGCATTATACACCACGCAGTGTTATCATCCGATTTTAACTGGATTGTGACGGATTTAGTTATGGGATATAATTCACTGGCGTACCCAGGATTTTTTCAAGGGGGGGGGGGGGTGTCCGTAGACAATTTTCGAAGCCGAGTCCGAGTACCTAAACAACTTTTGAGGTCGAGACCAGGATTTGTCGCAATTTTTGAAACCTAGACCATTGGTAATGATGGTCGAGACCACTAAAATGTTGTCTCGAGACCAGCTACAGGTGGTAAGGGGGGAGGTTCAAACCCCCCCCCCCCCCCCCCAACAGTCATTGTTTGGTCAATGGGGGGGGGGGTTGAACCCCCCCCCCCCCTGGGTACGCCTATGATATAATTATTATGTTAATCAATTACTCATCATCTTTCGAACATCGTCATGCATTTTACAAGTATAGGGAGCTTTTGCAAACACGACGGGAACGTTGAAATACAGGTTACAGTCCGTTATTCCGAAGGTTCGTTATTCCGAAGGTTCGTTATTCCGAAGGTTCATTAGTCCGAAAATAAAATAGGGTTCGTTAATCCGAAAATAAAATCGGGTTTGTAATAATACTATAATTTGTGTTTTGTTTATTTAATTTACAGCCTGCATTAAGCATACCCCTCCCCCTTTCCCTCCCTTGGCCAGACCAATCAAACATTTAAGTTTATTTTATCACTTTATATGAAATTATAGCATTAAAACAAACCCAAATTCATTTTCGGATTAACGAACCCGATTTCATTTTAGGAATAGCGAACCTTCGGAATAACGAACCCTCGGAATAACGGACCTTCGGAATAACGAACCTTCGGAATAACGAACCCGATTTTATTTTCGGACTAACGAACCTTCGGAATAACGAACCTGATTTCATTTTAGGAATAGCGAACTTTAGGAATAACGAACCCTCGGAATAACGAACCTTCGGAATAACGAACCTTCGGAATAATGCAACAAATGTTTGGATTAACGAACCCTATTTCATTTTAGGATTAACGAACCCTCAGGTATACGAAATTTGCGTGTTCGGAATAACGAACCTTCGGAATAACGAAGCGCACCCGAAATACACCGCTGCGTATACCGTAAATGTTTGAATAGAAGCGCTATGGTACATGGCTCTGTACGTTGTCTTTAAAATAGCGTCAGCTGAGTCCAAAAGTAGGAAGTTTTCCGAGACCTAAGAATGCAATGTAAATGTGAATGATAATGAATATTGATGATGAATGATGACTACTAAATGTAAGTTGGTTTACAGGAAGCTTGCGATTGAAATAAACGATTGTATAAAAAAAAGGGTATTATATTATACAGATATTGACTGTCTTGAGGGGCAATATAACATTTGAGATCCTCGAGGGAAGTTATATTTGTGTCGAGGGACACTATATTTTTCCGAAGCGCGTAGCGCTGAGGAAAAATATAGTATTCCGAGACAAAAATATAACTCCCCAAGGGAAATGAAATGTTATATGGTTCCCGAAGGAAAAAGTCAATATCTGTTATATTATGATGACCTATATAGATACAAATCAAGATAAATATAAATTTGGTGTTGAAATAAAATTATGGACAAGGGAAAATCATTAGATTAAATCGAAAGCCTTCCAGTAGAAATGCTGCGCAAAATGCTTCTTTATTCGACCTTCCTTTCAAATTTACTTTCGGATCGCGCAATCTCCGAAGAAAGCTTGACAACGCTGCGCGTGCCAGGATGCTAATACGCGCACATTTGTTCATCTTCACACACCCATTGTGACGTAAATTACGTCACCGGTCAATATAACGGCGTTATATTGACTGGTCGGTCAATATAACGCTTCTCATCCTTGTAGCGATGGTCACGTGACATCATTTTGACCAATCGCACACCAGTATCTTTATAGGTCATATTATATAATAGATTACTGATTCGACTCCCTTAAACCGCCGTCACACCTATAGCTTCGCTCTCACTGCGCTTGTACTGCGCTCCTAATCCCCATTCATAAAATTGGAAGCGCAGGCGAAGCGTAGTACAAGCGTGTCGAGGTCGTGGGAAGAGCGGCGTTCATTGTTCGCTATTGTTTAGATCGTACACTTTTCTTGGCCGATCTCGCGGCGCTCGCACTGCGACCAAAACAAATTGGCAAATTGGCAACGCAGTGGGCAATGAATGGGAAGATTATCTCACATGCGTCAATAGATATCCTTCCATGAATGCACAGACAATAGTTCGATGAACAAAAGATCAGGACTTAGGAGTTCGGCGTTTGCTTTCGACATGCCGAAGACAAGCGTAGCTCTTCCGCGACATAATCTTTTGTTCAGGGGATATTGTATGTCCATGCATGGGAAGATATCTTTTCACACAAGTGTCACAATCTCTCATTCATTCCCAAGTTGAATAAAAGACATTCTTGCACACCGGAGCTACGCTTCCTCTGCGCTCTAGACAAAAGCTGATCACAAGCACTGGAATGTTTCTGCAAAATGTCTTTTGTCCAATGAGAATCTGGGAAGATGATCTCACTTGCTGGAAAAGAAACCTCCTATGCATGCACAAACATTACTGCCCTGAACAATAGTCACCTCTACGCTATTATATAGATTGCGAAATTTCAACCATCTATAGGTAAATTAATGTCACAATTTAAAATGGCATGTTCGGGCAAAATCGAATTATGGGAAACTTAATTTCTAGCCAAAAACATGGCGTTATTATGGTTTACGTGAAATGATCATGTGATTATGGTTACAAACACATACGGGAGAAGATCCCGGAGGTGGGGGGATAGAGATATATACCTCTACTCTTTGGCGCGGGGAATAGCGTGTACAAACACCCCCAGTTCCCCCAAACTTATTAACTTACAAAGTTACATTTGTTTATAAAATGCATCATAACAATAATGATACTAATACGGATAATAACAATTATAGTAACAATAATAACCCTCCCCCTTGCTTCATCCCCCTCCAACCCACTTCTAAACAAAAATATACGCCAATAGCATGCGCAGTGTGCCAGTCGGAAACGCACTGTGTTCAACTGCAGGCGTATTGGATCGCAGAGAGCGTAGCAATAGCGTAGCGAGAGCGTAGCGAGAGAGTAGCGAGAGCGATAGAGCAAACGGCCTCGTCTCATTGTCCTTAGCTATTGTTACAGATACACGGAGCGTGCACAGTGAATAGCTCGGAAAGCGTGGCGAAAGCGTACTGAGAGCGTAGTAAGAGCGCGAACGAGCTACCATTGTGTCATTAATCGCTCGATTTGTCTGCGCTTTAACTGCGCTTTGATCAAAATGTTGGGAATTTATATATAATTGAATTCTTGATAATCAAGAAATAGGAATAAATGTTAAAACGGCTTGTCATAAGGGCTCAGGTCGAGCCACTGATAAGAATTCGGGCCAATGAGTTTTTGGAGAGCGCTCTCTTGAGTAGTTTAATGGCTCTTTCTGAATGATAACAGGCTTTTTACTTAAATTCAGTTTGACTAAAATTGTACTATATACCAAAACTCAACAATCCTTTTAAAGGACAATGGAACGCTATCACATTTTCATAGACTCTGCGAGATTAGGAGGAATAATCTCTGAAAGCTAGAGCTTAATCTGTCAAAACGCAAGACAACTATGGCTCTTTGAAGTTGTCCATTCTTGTTTATGGGGGACTCAAATTGGCAACGCAGTACGCACTCTGATAAGTGTGAGGACGACCTTACATATATTTTGTACGCAATTTTCTAATATGTTAAGTTTTTGACATTGGCACACTGTTCAATTCCTTAAAATCATAGTATATTGTGCATAAATGTATATAACAAACATATTGGCCCGTATTCACAAAGGAGGTTTGTACAAACCCCGGTTCAAACCGCGGTTTACATCTATGGAATGTCAATTGTAAACTGATGGAGAGAGAATGTAAATTCCTTACTTGTTAACAATGTTGATGGTATACACATTATCTCTCCATCAGTTTACAATTGGCATTCTATAGATGTAAACCGCGGTTTGAACCGGGGTTTGTACAAACCTCCTTTGTGAATACGGGCCATTATGTTTAACTCAAACGAATGTAATTTGAGAAAATTGCAAACAAATGATACTTGCGTACAAGATTTATGGAGAGTTGTCCACAACTTTACCAGAGTGCATTTTGAGTCACTCGTATAAATATATGGCTATTTTTAAGGAGTCATAGTTTTCTTTCTCCTTGAACGATCGTGCTTCACTGTCCTTTAAAACTTGGTGAAGTCGATTCTTGATATTTAATTTGAAACTGATAATTATTAGCCAGTAAAACAAAAAAACAGCATTGCACGTTTACAGCGTGGGTTGCAGCGTGTCCAACGCGCTTGTTTGCCACCATGTAAACAAACAAGTATTATTTTTAACCAAAAATAGAACGTGGTGTTAATTTACCCATCAAATATGATGCTATGAAACGCTGATTTGATATGAAATATTTATATTAATAAACACCTGCTCAACTTGACAAACAAACTCTACAGAAAAGTGATCCGACTAGTTTCGAGAAAGAAAATAAAAGTAGCTTTGCCACCATGTAAACAAACAAGTATTATTTTAACCAAAAATAGAACGTGGTGGTAATTTAACCATCAAATATGATGTTATGAAACGCTGATTTGATATGAAATATTTATATTAATAAACACCTGCTCAACTTGACAAAACAAACTCTACAGAAAAGTGATCCAACCAGTTTCGAGAAAGTAAATAAAAGTAGTTTTGCTTGATGCAGTTGAAATTTAAATGAGTAAACACTTCGACAGGAAAAAGGAATCTGTTTCAACCTGCTTTAAAATAATTGCAATATATTTCAATATAACATTAAGGCTCATCAACTACCTTTTCTAACTGCAGCACACTCATAGTGCGGTGCAGCTTGATGCAGTCATGTGCGTTACATATGGGGCTTTTTCGCTCATGTCGACGAGGACGCCGTTCCCGTCTTTTAACGATGCGAATTGGTTGCAGTCGCCCCGTCCTGTTCACTATCTCTGCACCATTTTCTCTTTTAGTCAACGCTCGTTCACAATGACATCAAGAACGCCACAATCATGTTACGCGTGACGTTTTCTGGATCTGCGTCATAATTCCATCCCGCGCACAAACATGTCAAACACACACACACACACACGCACACACACACACACTCATACAGAGACACACCCGCACAAATACACAGCCACACGCACAAACACACACACACACAAAAAAACACTTACACGCACACAGAACAGTGACCCGCCCATATTTGAAGAGCTACACCATGTACTAGTTGGCAAAACAAAGTGCATGGAAATTATAACTGCATCATCACTTTGAATCGTTGCCAAATTTAGCCCGGTTTTTAGAGGATATAGCGAGAAATCCTAATAATAATTGTTTACAGGTATGATGGGGATGCGAGAGGGTGGAGGTGGAGATTGGTACATGATTACTGCCCACCAGAAAATGGGGGGGGGGGGGGGGGGGCAATTACTCATTCAATGAAATATGGACTCGTTGAAGCGCGTTGAAATTTGTTTTTGCCATTGATTGATTTCTGCTGATATACACAGGTCCAGGGCATAGACAGCATTTAACCAGAATGGGGGATGGGACGAGGCACGGGATATAGCAAATAGAGCTTTGATGATGATGTGATATAATGTTTTTCACAGAAAGAGGGGCAAAATTCCCCAGAGTCTCTAAGTTATGCCATTGTTTCGTTTTCATGCAACAAACTCATTTATCTCAAAAGTCCAGGGGCATAGCCAGGGACTACCAATGATGGGGGCTGGGGGTGGCAGAAAGCTCTTTGGGGCGATATTTTCCAATGCAGCCTTTACCAAATCATCAATAAGCGACATCATGACTTCCATGTGGAAAGATATATCCCCTTTATCCCTTAGCTACGCCATCTTGGAAAATGGCCGCCATGTTCGATTTTCACCATTATATAGGTCCATAATGTATAAGAATCGTGTTCAGCTCATCAAGAAACATATCAATCAGTACAAAGATGAGTAAAATCGGCCAAGTCATTTTTTTTAATTAAAGAAATTCTTTTTGGCAACCGTCTTGAAAAATAGCCACCATATTGGATTTTCGCCATTGTATATATGTCTGTATCGTTAAAGGCAAATGCCAGTAATGGGAAACGCCCCACACGCAAAAAATGAAACGAACACTCTTATTACCAACCATGTGAAAGAATATAATTTTACTAATACGGGATTATAAACATTTGGCCAGGAAAACCGCCTACTAATGGATATATTTGCAAAATTATAAAACTGATTTACAGAAAATTGATCGCCAACGCGGAATCGCGCATACGCTACGTGCAAAAGTCCACGTGGTCCGCACATGGTGTCCGGTATGCGGCCATTGGATTTTCCCCGATATTTCTGCATGTAACGATGCTTAGGTTCGGATTTTACCACACAAGTTCTTTTCAAATACTTCATCAACAATATTGATCAATTATTGTGGCCAATATAAATGTTTTCTGTAACTTTCCCAAAACTGTTATTCATCTTTAAACTACACGTACAATTTCGTTCTGTCTTCGACGCTGCTATTGATACATCGTTTCCTATGTCATGCTATAATTATAGGCGTGGCGGAGCTCGGCCTTAATGTTGTAAGGGGGGAGGGGGTTTTGGCCCAGGTAGCAAACAAACGTGTTGGTCCATCGTTGGACCAATGCTGGCCATTTTTATTCACAATGTTGCTCCAACGTTGACTAGCAACGTTGGACCATCGATGTTTGTGTACGCCCAAATGACGCTGCTACAACGTGTTGGACCAACGATGGACCATTATCGATCCATCGTTGGTCCAACAAGTTTGTCCAACGTATTATGGGTTTCGAGTTTCCAACGTTGGACCAACGTTGGTATCCAACCAGATTTCAACTTCCAAGGAGTTGCGATAATCCAACGTTGGACCAACGTTGGTATACAACCAGATTTCAACTTCCAAGGAGTTGCGATAATCCAACGTTGGACCAACGTTGATATCCAACCAGATTTTAACATCCAACGAGTTTCGAGATTCCAACGTTGGTCCAACGTTGGCTTGCTACCTGGGAGGGGGTACGGTACTTATGAGGAGGGAGATGTATTTGTTTTGTTTTATTGGGGGTGGCCATGACCACGGGCGTAGACATGACATTGATATCCATTCAACTGGGGGGATGATCTATTCATTCATCCCCCCTGATGAATAGGTATTACGTAAGTCGCTACGCACGTGGCCATGACAACATGTGCTTTCGCGTGACCCCCCCCCCCCCCCCCCCCCCAACCATCCCTCCCACTAACCACGCTCAAATAGACCTACAGTAACACCCTTACATTTAGGATTTCCCCTTCCTGTCACAATTTCATGAGAACCATTATGACATGCTTTTTAAAATTTGTGGACACAGGTTCCCCCGCCCCGCTCCCCTTTACCCCGAATAAGACAATTATGTTCTATTACCCCCCCCCCCCCCCCCTTCCCCCTTTACTGCTTGTTCATCTGGGTTGGCCCGGTTTCGCATCCCAGAGGGTTCAATATCCAAATTTGCTTAGAATATATTTATCTACATGTGTGCCAAATTTCATGCTTTTAGACAAAAGTAAACAATTGTTCAGCTATGCCGCTGGACTACCATGGCTATATACACTACCTGAATTCTTTTTTTGGGGGGGGGATATGTTGTTGCCTTTGATAAATTATTGATTATTTATGAGTGTATGGATACATGATACATAGTCTAAATTGAAATGTTAATGATAAATATAAGGACCTATGTATATGCAGTATATTTCATGTTAATTTATAACAAATACGGTTCTTGTGCAAGTACCCTACAAATACACATAGATAAAGTTCTTAAAACTACATTGAATCGTATAATCATGGGTAATATTGTGAGGCATGCAGAAATGAAGAAAGAGAGGAAACTGCATTATTTTTTTCTTGTTCACATTTTATTCCAGTCTTTAATTGACAGATGATAATTTATTCCAAATCAAAACAGGAATCCATCAGTAATATATACTTATAATTTGCACAGTTTTAAGAAATGCCTTTTATAATGCGAAATCAGTTATACATGTAGTAAACTTTACACGTGATTGCATATTTCATTTCGAAATCCTTGCAGATAATATTGTATTTATAATGTCGATGTTATATCTGATCTTACAATAACTCATTCCTTTATTTGTGCATGGAGAATAACATAATAGTAAAGACAATGAAAATTACATATTTATAACGTAAACTATGAACAACAATTATTATATACGTGATTCCTTCTCTAATTGGAATAAAGAAACGAGACAAAACTATATACAACAGAGTAAATAAGTCAATCATATTTTATAGCAACAAATATAAATCAATGCCAGGATGGTCATTATCTCTATGGTCACAAAAATGTAAGCGAATCACAATGAAACCATTATAGTGACATGATCTTTGAGAACATTTCCCAATTAACAACCCAATATGCGAATGTCAATTATAACATGTCTATAAGTATAAGAGTGGCATTTACATCGAAGAAAAATGTGGGCAAAATTCGATCATATTTTGAGAGAGTTGTGCGATTCTAATAATACTGAAGTTGCTGTATGACTTAAGTTAATACTCTGTCAATGTGCATGTTGTTTATTTTGTATGTCAAGGTAAACTTATTGATATTTCGCATGATTCTCCAATCATTTTTACCTTCTTTTTCTGAAATCTTGTATATCATTGCGGAAAGATTTGAGAATGTTATATCATACATGCACCTGAAATGGATTGCAGAGATTTAATTGCATTCATAAAATGGTCCAACTTATAAGAGAAATATACATTGGTGTAGAGTACAAAGTGATTATGAAGGTGAAAACGAAGAAAATGGTATATTTATACAGGGGGGGGGGGGGGGGGTTTCTTCAGAAAATACAAGTTTCTCTACGTAAATGCGAATTTGAGTTTTACAAATCTTTTCACAATGTGTGATAATTTTTGTCAAACACTGCAGAAAAATCATGGACAAGCAAACACATCATCAGCAATCTTCACAAAATATTTTCAATTATACGAAGGAAACAAAAACACGTATCATTATAGTTCCATTTAAAAGCATGATTATTATAATTATGGTAATGATTTACGTTATTCAATTCGAGAACATATGAAGTAAATTATGAATAGTTTACTAGACATAAAGTACACAGCGACAACAGCGATATACAAACAAAATAACAAAATTCTCTTTTTATACCATGTTGCCAGATGATTTTATACTCGCGAGAGAAAAAAGTAATTTTTATTTTTCTCTTATTTTCACACTTGTGTCTTGAGTCTTGACTATATAAAATTCAGATGTTTCATGAATTATTGTTGTATATAATTATACAGTACAGCAATATACACCAATCCTTGCATGGGTAGCAGATTTAGACGGGATATTTGTATCAGTTCTAACCACATGTATGGGGCATGTATGATAGAAAACAAAAGACGTATACATCCTAATTACATACTTTCTTATATCTATTTAAAAAGCAAATTAAGACATGCAGTAATAGTTCAGATATCTTCGTGGTATATAGTATAATAATCACTTTGCGAAATTATCTATTTTAGACAGCGGATTAAGAGTATTTACAAATCCTCTTTAAATTTCAAGCAGGAACGAAACCAATTCATTTTCCTTATGTGTTGGTCTAGTAATTTGTATATCTAGCTAGTGTTGAAGTTAAGGGTCAAGTGTGAATTAATTTAAATGGTAATGGACAAAAATGGTTATTAGCCCAACTGATTGGACAGAATAATACATATGGTACACCACAAGGCTCGAAAACAAACTGAGTTGGTAGACCAAATGGGAATGGACTCACTATTATACAAAAACGTAACATGTTAACCCTTCAATGAATATTATATGGAACTTCAAAGTCAGCAACTGAATGATCATTTTTGTTCGGTGTTCGATGGACATTGTCGACCTCAAGCGAAGAACCCGAAGAGGAAGACGCACACGCCTGCGAGTATGACCCCGTTGGCGGCAGCGATGTTTGAGTGCCACGGGTCTTCTTCAGCATCCGTCACGTGAGAGACCTTTTTCAAGAAGAAAACGGAAAACAATTATTGTTTTTGAAACGATGAGTGGGCACCTTATCCACACATAACCCACGTTTTAGATCAAGGAATTGACGATTGAATATGTTCCTTGATCCGATAAGCGCTGATCCATAAATGATTCATGTTTAAGATTATGGATGACGAATGAATGTTCCTTCCTTGATCCGATCAGCGCTGTTAAGCCCTCTGCAGACAGAGCCGACTCGACCCGATCCGACTGGTTTCAATCAGGATAGAGTCGGGCCCGGTTGGACGGTGCTGATGCATCATGTTGAATCGGCCCCGACTTGCATCCGACTGTCTCTCGACTGGAAAATTTGACTGAAAACCAGTCGAATCAGGTCGAGTCGGCTCTGTCTGCGCCGGGCTTAAAGCCCGGCGCAGACAGAGCCGACTCGACCCGATCCGACTGGTTTAAATCAGGCTAGAGTTGGGCCCGGTTGGTCGGAGCAGATTTATCGTGTTGAATCGGCCCCAACTAGCATCCGACTGTCTCTCGACTGGCAAAATGTGTGTCGCGAGGCACTGAAAACTGAGCCGATCGGAATGACAACCAGTCGAGTCGGCTCTGTCTGCGCCGGGCATAAGGTGAACGGAACAACTCGTGACCGATTATCCCACTCTTCCAACGTTGTCCAAGTACACAATATCTGATGCATAATTATATATGTATCAACAGTACTACATTAATTCAACTTAATTGACATTTATTCGCATGACAGAGTACCGAAGTGTGCAACTAGTTCTATGCAATGTCAGGCAAGTGTGACCTAGCGCGATTGCTGGAAAGACAATCGTACATCTCCAACTAACTGAAAAAGCCTAAATCAACGGAAAAGTTGTGTAGTATCATTGATATAGTTATGACAATAGAATGTGACGCCAATATTGGCTTATATGTTTGAAAGTAAATTTGTTTTCATGGTGAGGTATATAAACGCAGTAGTTTTTCGGTAGCACCGTGACATATAAGGAGGGATTGGTAGTCCTGGGCCTCATTGCAGAAAGAGATGCAATCGATTGTAAGTTACAACTAATTGTAAGTCAGATCATAATTGTTTTATGTTCTAAATGCGCAAATCTGATTGGTAGAAATCTGTTTCTGCAACGGGGCACTGAAAGGACTGTTCGTTATTCTTTCTCGATGTTGTAGTCCTGCTGGGGGACTACATCACAATTTAGTTTGTATCATTAACCAATTAATAATTACGTGGTGCTACTGCAAAACTACTCCAGGAGCCAGGACCAGCAAAAACAAATTTCGTGCAACACCCACCACAGATTTGGTTTGTCACTTTGGGGTGTATACTGCAGAGTATTGCTCACCAGTGGGGTGGAATCCACCCCACCCCCTTGACGTTTTGCGTGATAATTCCGCGACGCGCGCATGGATCGCCGCGCGACTACACGAGTTGTTTTTATTGAAGTCTTGCGCAACATTTGAGACCAACTTTGCGACAACCGGGTATACCGTTCCGAAGTCACACGACCTTTTGTAAGCGAATGTCGACCCGAAAATGGCTCAATTTTGTGATTTGTGTACAAATCCAATGGAAATGGATTTTTTCCTAGAATACACAAAACCTGTATTATTTTTCATTCTAACCACTGCAATGATTACATTTCGGGATAGAAATTGTTGGATAATGGTAAATTATTTATTCCATTGAAAAAAACAATACAAAACATAAGTCGAAAAAACAAAGAAATGCATAAGAAATTCCAAAAACAAAGCAACACATAAGGAAAATTTGGCTGTCGCAATTTTTAATGTTGCAAACCTGTTAAATAAGTCATACAAAATATTCATGCACAAAATAAGTATATTCTGAGCCATATTTAGTGATTTACAGACAAAAAGGGGATTTTTTTTTTTGCATAAATTTGCATCATTAATTGATAGAAATAGTGTTGCATGCTACCAAAAATCAACTGTACATCAGGGCTAGAATTGTTCCAGAGACACCCCCAGACACCCTAAAGTGACAAACTAAATCTGCGGTGGGTGTTGCACGAACTCCTTATATCTATAGGGCTCTTCTGAAAATTGGCTCCTGGACTATACTCTGTCTATTTAGATATTTATCACAGCAATAACAATACAAACCTTGTCGAGTTCCTCCTGGTCGACATCGTAGGCATCAGTGGGATCGGGTGCCACGGGGACGCCGCAGACGACGTTCAGCAGCTTCCACTTCAGACCGACCCGAGTAGACGCCGCTGTAATCATAATAGTAATTATGATATTAAAAGTACATGTAGCTTGTAACATTGTCACAATCCACAAAACTTACTTAGAACTCTAGCAGTTTTCACATACCTCGTCGTATTTGTATCACCACTAGAAGCTTGTATCCGTTTTCCGAATGTATCCTTCGTTATAAAGATACTCATGATTAAAGTGTTCTGGGGGTGTTTCACAAAGATCCTAAGTTGATCTTAGCACTAAGAAATATTATGGAAAGCCATTAGTTTCTTGAAACATTTTAATAAAAGTTATGTTGAAATGCATAAAATGATGATTCAAATCATATATATTGTCTAATTATCAAAGAGATTTCATGAATTGTTTGTGAAGATTATGAATCTCTTTGATAATTAGAAAATATATATGATTTGAATCAACATTTTATGCATTTCAACATAACTTTTATAAAACTGTTTCAAGACACTAATGGCTTTCCATAATATTTAAGACCATCTTAGTGCTAAGATCAACTTAGGATCTTTGTGAAACACCCCCGGGTTTGAAAGTCTCCATGGGAGACTTTCAATTGAGTACACAAATAGTGCCATGAGTTAGCGAACTTTACTTTGCATTTTCGCTAATTACTACTGAAATTCATTTACCATGTAAATTTCACACCTCACTTCATGGACATTATCATATCACATAAATACATAGTTTATCATCACTACTTCGTGTTTTTGCACAATGTCAACAAGGTTAGTGGTTCTTTCTATTGGTATGATATCATATTAATATCTACTTGGTCCTAAAAGGAACTGGTGAACCGAGAACGGTTGATTTTATGGTTTCACTGATATGAAATGTAATATCAAAATCTTCACAAAATTACCAAAGTGACTTTGACATTGATACTAATTGCTTCTCTTTTGAATGTTTATTTCAGACCCAAAATCTCATGGACAACTTTTGAAGAAAAGGGAGTAAATCTTTAAGCGCCCTCTTCCATTTACACGAAACAGCCTGAATTATTGATTTCTTTCCAACATTCAAGCATTGTAGAACTGCATCAAATATTGTTCAACGATAAAAATACAGATTTAGCCACAAACAAAGAAAGTTTGGCAGAAACATTTATATCCCTTTAAACAACCTTCTACAGCCAACCTGACCAAGAGATTGCTCCTGGGGTGCTTGCTTTGTTTTCAATGATTAAGACAAATTTGTCATAATGACACATTTTTGTGGTGGCATTATAGGACCATTTTCGCCAAAAACCTCGCAAAATGTTGGCCAAATTCGTATAACTTGGCCTAATTTTTGCCAAAAATGTCCCTATAATGCTACCACAAAAATGTGTCATAATGACAAAATATTTCTTTGTGAAACACCGGTGCGCCCTTTATTAACCCTATATGAGGATTTCAAAATCTAGAAGGGAACCGGTTAACGTACTTTCTGTTTCTTTTACGGTCCTCTCCTCCTTCATAATTTCGTTCTTCTTGTCCTTATCAGCCTGCGCTTCTGACATGTCTTGCCTGGGCAACTTGGAGTGACGCGTCCACCAGGTGAGTCGGATCAACTGCAGGAGAGTGCATGGAACACGGGCACATTTTGAGAATACAATCTTTATTTTGAATAACTAATATAATTTAAACAGAGGAGATGGTCTGATGTAATATATTATTGGGGGTTGTCAAATTATATGTTAATTTGGTTCTTGATTGTTCTTGTCCTAGGCAACTTGGAGCGACGCGTCCACCATGTCAATCGGATCAACTGCAGGAGAGTGCATGGAACACGGGAACATTTAAAAATACAAGCCTTTTGATTATATGAGTAGAATGTGTATGCCAGCAATATACAGTTTTTAAATTAATTTAGAGATTAGTATTTCTATGATAATGAACAGAATACTCATTGAGGTACCGGTCTACACAATACCAGCTCACTGTTATACTGTAACAAGTTGAAGATCCTATTAATTAAAAAGCCGCTAAATCCACTTTCCATTAAAAATTGAGTTACTGATATCAGTATATTAATGAGCTACGTAAATATCTGGAAATCCAATTTTTTTGACAAATTACACAATCAAAATCGAAATATGGAACGTTCCATTTTCATGTGTACAAAGTTGGACAAAGAAAACGGGGATTTGGCGCCTTTTGGATTTAGTCATTTATAAACATTACCTTGGGCGCTGGGATTGGCTCGGTCATCAAACTGAAAATTACGATAAGTATCATCGAGAAGGCGTAGAGGAAAGCCGCAAAGTGTAGGAAGTGGAAGTTCTTGACGATACCGGGTCTGTTGTCCTCCTGGCCGCACGAAGGGATGCCGTAGACGAAGTCCAGGATGGATCGTGTCAGACCGATGAGGAAGCCGCAGAACATCCCCCAGAATGCACCCTGTCAATGAATTGGACGGGAAGGGGATTCGTAAACATTTATTTATTTATTTTATGATTTTTATTTATTTATTCACAGGGACGAACAACTAACTGGGGAGCTTTCTAGTTCAGTTGGCAAGAGTACCGGTCTAGCAATCCGGAGGGCTCGGGTTCGAATCCCGAGGAAGCCCGCTTTTCTTTGCTCATTTTGATTGTTGATATTATTTAGGCAGTTTTTACAACACAGTAATTCATCAACAACCATGGCTTACATAATTATAGCATTCATCATGCTACACAATGTTTTCCCCAAAATAATTATGTAATATTTGTTCAGTAATTTTGTTTCATAAGAATGCTTCGACGTAATCATGATTTCGATAACACATTAATCTACTGTTAGCGGTATAGACAACATGAAAAAAACACACTTGAACGCACAATTTAATAGGACAGTTACAGAATTAGGTTTCTATTAGACTACCATATGTGGGATGCTGATGTGCACCACATACCGGGGGGGGGGGGGGGGGGGGGGTACTCGAATTATTCTTTGGCGGGGGGGTGCCTCAGCCAACATCAAAACGAGGGTCTACGGAGCGGGGGTGTCCCTCAGCCAACATCAAAACAGGGGTCTATGGAGCGGGGTGTGCCTCAGCAAACTCAAAAACGGGGTCTAAGGAGCGTACTTTACAAAAAACTGAACCGAGACCGAGACAAACGGAGGTCTAAGGAGCGGCTATTTGTAAAACTCTAGAGCGCCTATCTTTGTATCATAGGTCTAAAGAGTTTACTTATAGGTATTATAAGAGAGGGCTTTTTAAAGAAAATGAGACCCTTGGGAGCAGCGATCGGCCTATTTTGATGAAAATGAGACCCTTAGGAGCGGCCAGATCGGCTCTGAAAAAGGGGTTTCTTTGAAGCGGCACATACCCGTATTGCCCATATACACGAGTACCCCCCCCCCCCCCCCCCCCCCCACACCCCCGGGACCACATTGCAGTGGGCAATGGATGTAATTGATCTTCCCTGCTAAGAAAATTAAATCATGAACCCGAAAATGTGAATAGGTTTCAACTAGGTGAATACATATGTATTATTGTCCCTTTGTTGTCCCATTCTCTACTGCCTTGTCTGGGTTATTCCTGGCCATGCCACTGATGCTCTTGGGGTAAGAGACAGTGTCATAAAGAGGGGGTTCCTGGACCCAAGCACCCCCCCCCCCCCCCCATCTCCCCCTAAGGCCATGCATTTTGGGGGATCGCTTGCTTGCTTGTTAGCCGATAGTTTTGATTTTATATTCAGGTGGCTCCGCCCCCTGGACCCCACCCGATGCGGATCGCGCTAATTACACGTTCGCAGGTTGGCTACCCCCATCCTTTGCAGAATTCCTGGTTACACCACTAGTACAGTTACAGAAGAGCAGCTAGTAACCATGGTAACGGAAGCAAACTTACAAATTCGTTTGCCCTGGGCCAGATGATGGCCATGGTGAAGCATGCGAATACAGAGGGCGAGAAGTAGGAGAGAACAGACTGGAGGTAGATGAACAGCTCACCACCTCCGAAGGACTGGATGACTGGTAGCCACAGAACGCCGATCCCCACCAGCGCTATGGTACAGAGTCTGTGGGTGAGGGGAGAGAGTGATTACGAAATGTTAGAGGACAGGCTGCGATTAATTATGTAAATTTCAAAAAAAGGGTATATACTGTTTTTAAAAAAACGTCAAAAGTATATATCGTGAATTAACAGGACAGGCTACGGTTCAAATACTGAATACAATACAAAATGCCTTTAAAATACAGTTATCATCTAAATGAGGGGGTGACTAGCTTAGCCAATTAACCATTCTAAAACCTATACCACAATATGCAACATATAAACATTTTGCAACATGGCTTTTTTAATCTATATAGATGGGTCGAAATAATTCGTACTTACTTCCCTACGATGACGAGTTCGAGCTCGGTGGACGCGGGTCTGATCTTGTACCAGATATCGATGACGAACATGGAGCTGGACGCGTTGAAGATAGAGGAGAGAGTGCTGATCATGGCCGCCAACATGGCCGCCAGCATGAGACCCTTCAAACCTGAGAAGAACAAAATCATTATAATGACAATAAATTCAGCGGCAATTTAAAGGGAAAGATTAAAAAGTATATCCTCAACTCCCATGATCTCGGAAAGATGCATGGAAGATGTAGGGGAGGGTGTTGATCATCTGATCATGGCCGCCAACATGGCCGCCAGCATGAGACCCTTCAAACCTGAAGAGAACAAATTATAATGACAATAAATTCAGCGGCAAATTTAAAGGGAAAGATTAAAAAGTATATGTAGACAAATATTTAACCGTTTAAGATGACAGAGACTAAGCTCATAGCCACCAACATGGCCACAATCATAAGTTTACAAACCCGAAGAAATACATAATAAAACTAGTTCAAAGTCATTGTTAACTTTAAAGGATTAATAAAGGACATGCGGTAGCTCATTAACCATGCAACACAAGAACAGTATTCAGTATCTTGCAAAAACACATTCTTTATTATACTTATCGTTAACTGTTAGTAATTAGTAAATGTATTCAGATAGATGAAAACCTCATAAATTGATTATGCACATTACCTGTTGGCATGAGTTCGATGACGAGTTTTGGGTAGGCAATATCAGAGCAGCCGGCGGGGTTATCGCACACGGCCATGCAGATCTCTGGGTCCACACACGCAACTTCATCTGGGAAAAAAGACACGATCATAAAATATGTTGTTTTATAATAATAACAATTAGAGTTCAATCGTTCATGTAATAATAATAATAATAATAATAATATTGAATATTTATATTGCGCAACTATCGGGTTATAAATATATATCTAGAGAGAGAGAGAGATGTGGGCTAAACAAAGACTGAAATATTTTGACTTTATTGCAAACCAAGCACAAAGACCAACACACATTATTCGCCGTGATGAGGGGTTGTCTAGTTACATGGGATATCTGGGACGAGCGTTCTGCTAATTATCCCTGGCCAGACCATGAGGAACGCTTTTGGGTCACAATTCTTTTTTTTTATTTGTTATATATTTGTTATACCGTATATCAGACTCCCTCCTCTCTTATCCCATGCATCCCCATCACCAACAACACGCACATGGTGTTATCCCTGATGAATGGTTGCCTAGATACCTGGGAATAGCGTCCTGCTGATCATCCCTGGCCAGACCATGAGGAACATGGGGAGAACCTTTCCGTCACCCGTCAAACAATCATGATGCACCCTGCCTTGCTGTGGGTCACATTCCCACTTCTCTTTCACCCCGTACAACCTCCACCATCCCTCCCTCTCATACGCAGCACAGACGTGATACACCTGGTGAGGGGAGTTTTCTGGGAAGAGCGTCCTGCTGATCATCCCGGACCAGACCATATCATAAGGAACATCGGGAGAACCTTTCCGTAACCAGTCATGATGCATCCTGCCTTGCTATTGGCTCACCACTCTCCTGTTATACCCCCAAACACCCATCACTCCCTCCCACACACACACACATAGATACAGACGTTTGGACGTGATACACCTGATGAGGCGTTGCTTAGTTACCTGGGAAGAGCGTCCTGCTGATCATCCCGGGCCAGACCATGAGGAACATGGGGAGAATCTTTCCGTAACCAGTCATGATGCACCCTGCTTTGGCGTGGGTCACATTCTTGGCAGCCAGCGTTCGCTGAACAATAACCTGTATGTGGTAATTTAAAAAAAATATGCAGAATATAGAAACAAGATTCTTCTTATAACAAGCAATATATTAATTGGCATTTTCACTGATTTTGCAAGGTTTACCTGCATAAAATAGAAATATATTATGTACATGTAAATTGAAAGATGTTTTTACTGTTCGGGTAAGGTTTTTATGTTGTTGCAATGTAATACAACTACAAAGACTCCGAGACAGAGTTCAAGTACTACGACGCCAGGGCATATATAAGAGATTGATAAGTAGGGGAGAAGAGTGGTAAATAAAGTTGGGGGTATGAGTTGGGATGGTGCATGGAACAACCTGGTTGATGCCCCATAAGTAAGGGCCGATGACACAGGCCCCAAGAAAGAGTCCAAGACAACACCAGAGAAGATATTGGAGATGGATATAAGGAGAGGAAAAGGAGTGGAAAATATACATGGGAATAAAAGGGAATAATTGTGAGTTGGAGTGGTGCATGATCCAACCTGGTTGGTGCACCAGACGAAAAGGCCAATGACAAAGGCTCCAAAGAAGAGTCCAAGGCAACACCAATGCAGATATTGATGATGGAAAAGGACAGGAAAAGAGTGGAAATTAAATATAATTGGAGCAAAAGGAGGGTATTAAATCGGTTTTACTTTATCATGTTTATAGACCAACCTGGTTGGTGCACCAGAAGTAGAGGCCGAGGACAAAGACTCCAAAGACGACGCCAGGCCAGGGCAGATCGGACTTCTGCGCGTCGCGGAAGATGTGCCACGTCTCCTCCTGGGGGATCCCACACGTGGTGTTGCCGTAGATCTGGGTGGTGTTCGGGATCGCCGTCATGTACTTCAGACGCAGGTTGCCGATCCCGCCAATCTCGTAGATAGCTGTATATAAGCCGGGTAAACAATTAAAATGTATGATAATTATTTATATGGTTTAGGCGCCTCGAAGATATATTGACGAGATGTAATATTGTTGTTGTTGTTGCATGTTGTTAATTTATTTATTCATTTTATTTGTATTTATTTATTATTATTTTAAATTTTTTGTTGGGAGGGGTATTAATTTCTTCGTTTGTTCACCATGTACATCAAACCCAGGCTCTCGATTACGGCAGTAAATGTCTCGGATATAGCTGTGCGGAAATAAAGATTTGGAACGCTATATAAGGTTTAAAAATAGTAGATTTTAATTTTGTTCACTTATACCCTTTAGACACCTACGAAAAGTTATGATGTGTTTATTTAATCGCCATGCAATGGACACGTGTTCTTGATCGCACCCATCCCACGAATGTGGGGGCAAGGGGCAAATATTAAGTATATGGGCAACTCCAGCGTCACGGACATTACAAATCAGAGAATTTTCATGAATTTCCAATGCCACTACTAATTCATAGCTCTAATTAATGTCTAACTTTTATTTTGATTACAAAACAATAGCCTAGTTAAGTATGCACAAAAAGTTTCGGAGCATTTATCCAATTCGTTACTGAGTAATTCTGCAAAATGTGCGCCGTCACGGACATTACATTTTTTGGACATGACTTTTTGCATCCATATACATCTTTGCAAAAGTCTGTGAGTTCTGAGAGCTCACAAAGGGGGTTTAGATATTTAATTATAGACAAGGCAATGATGAATTGAATCCAAGTTGTATTTTGAGACACGGGCCAGGCATATGTGATCTAGACAACAAAACGTTGCGTCACGGACATTACATTTTCAGCGTCACGGACATTACACTTTTGTCCACTTTCTCTATACTCAGAAATAACCCGCAAAAAATGCTCCATTGTGCATGAAACTTTTTAAATTGTACATTTGAAATGTAATCAAACGGTTTTGAGAAAAAAAATTCATATTTCAATTTTTGTTCAATTAGAAAAAAATTATTTTAAAAATAGCAACAATTTTTCCCAAAATTATTGTAAAATTTGAAAATTTTCAACAGAATGTGCAGTAAGCCAAATGTTCAACTATTTAAAACAATATCATTCATTTTTGATGAGGTACAATGCTGTTTTGTGCAAAAAAATTGTTAAATATTAAAAAAGTTGTGTACATCATGGGCATAACACATAGAAAATCATGGACTAAGAGTATAATTTTTGCAATTTGATTATACTATATGAGATTTAACCATCTCTTTCTCCTCTCAGTAAGTTATAGTCAAGTCTTTATTGATTATTGAGACATGCATGTTCAAATTGAGCAAGGAATTTAGTTTTATAAATCGTTCAGAGTACTGACTCAAAGTTCACTATCTGATTAATTATACAATTTATTAAAATTTGTACCAGGAAGGTAGTAGTCCCCCTGTTACTTGGGATTATCTTATTTCTTGGCTAGAATAAGACATTTACATAAGAAAATAATGCTTGAAAATGTTTAGCTCTGCTTTTTTATACTTTTCACTATGTATGTAATGTCCGTGACGCAGCCGTGACGTAATGTCTGTGACGCCATTCTGGACAAACCATCCAATATTTTAGTAAATGCTCTTGATATACTTTATGATATCACATTCTAGCTTTGCAAATGAATTTTGAATTAAATTGAATTAGGACTTCTGCTTCTACAAAAACTTTTATATCTAAAACGTCACGGACATTACACATCAATGTTGTAAGAATCAAGATTTTATCCAATAACAGTTTTCAAAAAGTAAAGATTTTTTCACAATTTCCTTTTCTATGATGTCAAAACAAAGCATACACAAGACATTAGAAGTAGAATTATTGTTCTGAAGTGATCCATTTTTTAACATTTTATTTCACAAACAACAGGTGCAAATTTCATCATTTTGGGGGGTAATACATATAATTTTTGTCCCAACTTCAATGGCCAAAAAAAAAATATTCTGCATTGAATTTCAAACTTATTTCCTTTAGTCATCAAAATATGGTCCTTCCTCATTACTATCCAGTAGTTAACAAGGCTGTCCCATGAGTTTCATTTTTCCATCCTTGGGTAACATTTTTCGTGGAGTTGCCCATATATAGATTTAGCGCTCTTCTGAATATGATATAACATTCAATAATCATGTATTCATTTCGGAATGAATAGTGTCAATGCAACTAAAACAATACTTCGTTAATATGTATGTAAAAAAGAGACAGATTAATTTGATCGTCATCGTACACAATCCCATAAGGATGAAAGCGCCGATGATCACGACGACGGCCTGCAGTGCGTCGGTGAAGATGACGGCCTTGAGTCCTCCAGCCACCGTGTATATGGCCGTGAGGGCGAGGAGGAGGATGACCGAGGTGTATATGTTCCACCCGAGGGCCTGGTTGATCACGATCGAACCCGCGTACATTTCACCCTGGAAAAAAAATGCAAAAATTGTATAAGCTTTTATATTATACCTAATTATAAACAAGCGAAGATCTGGCAGAGTCTTATTTGGCAAGTTTTGTGATGCTACGTATAATGATGATGATTATGATGATGATCATCATAATGATCATGATCATGATCATAATGATGATATTGATGATGATGATAATGATCATAATTATGATGATCATCATGATCATCATCATCATCATCATCATCATGACATTTCAACTTTGTAGTTTACTATTTGAAATGTATGTATTATTGAACAATATCATTATCAATTCGTTTACTCATTTTGCTGTCTAAGTACGAATATGTTATGCCTTCAAAACTGAAATGCTCTCGAGAGTGTAGAAATGCATTTGGTGACGTGGAATCATTGTGGTGCCTTTAACTTACAAAATAAAAATCGTATGTATAACAAAAAATATGTATTGGTTCTCTTCTTATAGTTGTATAACTGTTGCCCTCTGACGTGCCTATGATTCGATTTGGCCTCTAACCTATTTACCGATACACCATCAATCCGTATAGGTGGAATGCAATATCTTACTATCTTCTAAAACATTAGGGGCATATAATAGCCACTTCATAATTATAATCCAGCGTTAAGTGTGCTCAATAATACATTTCATTAAGTATGTTAAGCTAACTTGTGTAATCATTGTGCCTAGTTAAGAACTGCTGATGTTTCAAACACTAAAAATAATGCTCATCATTTGGCGAGTTGGTTGGCCATTTGACGGCCATCTTAGATTCCAACGAGAACAGAAAATCGATTGCATCACAAGGTCGTCAAAGAAATAACGACAAAATGCCCCCAAACCAAAACATATGTCCATTATTTGGTGTTTTGGTCGGCCATATTTGGCGGCCATCATGGATTTCATTGATCTATCGCATCACGTAGGCGTCAAGAAAAGAACAATACATACAGTCATGTACTTTGAAGAAACGCATTTCATAAAGATAAGAGAAATTATAATTAGGGCAGTGTTTACATAAGGAAGGCATCCTATATACGATTAATTTCTAAGTGCAATGACAGTGCATTTTGACACATAACTTAAGGGATCTAGGAACGCTGTTGACATGTGCAAAAACTGACAACAGGTTGATCAAATGCGTATTTCTCTGATCTGATATGTCCACTGAGCGATGGGTGAAAATTTCAGGGAAAATGAGCGTCAAATTATGAGCAAGTAATGAGCAAAAATGCAAAATTATATTCACTAACTTGTTGCATTGACTTAGTACCGTTTAAATTCTCTCGTAGATAAGTATAAATCCGAACACTTTAATCATACATATATCTTCATTTTAAAAAAAAATTAAAAATAGAAAACAGAAACCTATTGGTAATACGAATACCATGATGTATGTGAGAACCGCTAGAGTTCGAAGTAAATTTTGTGGATTTTGACAATGTTACTATTACTAGATCCATTTAAAGGGATAGTTGAGTATTGGTAAATCTTAACTTTAGTAACCAAAACCTGCACCATTACGGTACAAAATAATGGTTATAACTTCACCATGCTCGAAAAGTATACACAATTACAAACGACTAAGTAAAACCCCTGTTATCATTCAAAAAGAGCCGTTACAACTCAAGAGGGCGCTCTCTAAAACAATCATTGGTTTTAGCCATTTTTCATTAAAAAATTGTGCATTTAACGTTTTGTTAAAATAATGATTCAATAGAGATATCATCAACAACTTTTTAAAAACCTATTCAGATTTTTTTCGAAGTAGTCTAAGCATTTTTTTTTTCTTTTTCTAAAAGTCAAAATATCCCCTGATGAAGAATTTTTTAATAAAAATATGTTTATGGATATTTCAGCCGTTTCTGAACGATTTTGTTCAAATAAAGTTTATTCTGTCATTAAAATTGTATGTTATTTAAAATTTGACAGTCAGTTTTTCATTATCTCACAACAAAAATATTTTGTGAAGTGCCCGGCCCCCTATACCAACACTCAACTATCCCTTTAAGTGGATTCAAACAAACGACTTATTTCGCAAGATATTGACAGAGCTCTCTATGCAAAGAGTGAGGGTCTGAAATAACATGAATGAGTGTCGTGAACTGTTTGATGAAGTGGGGTCTCATTTGCAACAATAGACTGTTTGACCTTGAATACTCCCCCCGAAAGGGGGTGGATCGTAGACATAATTATTTGTTTTGGCAGCTTTTCGTCCGTGTCAACGTTAAAGGTACTTTGAACGTAAACATTCGATCCATTTTGTCCCACAATGACAATCGGTGTTATAAACTTGATTCAAGAACATTATAAAAGATCCTACTTGAATCGTTCAAACATATTGAGATCTTAAAACTATTGTTAAAGTTTTAAAATAATGACGTAGCAGAAAAGGTTTTAATACGGGGACATTTTGACTTTTGAACCAGTTCACAACCAGATTTCGTTTTTATCGCTTTGGGCTTACAACGCATAGGGTTAAACACAATTGTTTCATATATCTGAACAAAATTAGTTTATCATATTGATTTCACTTACACTGGATTATAGAAAATATGTTACTGGAGTAATGCTATCAGAATTTAAAAAAAATAATAATAATAATTAATACATTTGTCGTTTCTCTTCCATTTCGGCGAATTCGCATCGTCTCAGTATCAATTTACCAATAATGATTAAATGATTAATCTACGTAATTAGATGGCAACATACAATGCAGTAGTAGTCATTCCAACAAATACTGTACAATTTCAATTAATAACAAAAATTAATTACGAACTTCAAAATAAAAGTCTCCATCACGTAGCTGCCCAAAATGATGCAATTACATGCATGATTTTGCCCGAAATTAGACGGTGGTTTTGCCCGAATTGAAGGTATTTTTTGCCAAACATTGCCGATCTCAAAACTCCCGAAGGGGCTGCAATTTTACGGGAAAAGTGGCCAAGCGCCTCTCCGCGTACTTAATCGCTTGCGCTCTGAGTCTTTTCGATGAGCGATTCATCGCATAAATAAATGTCGCTCACAGTGCATACAAACATATGCGTGATTGATTGACTCATCGAACATTTTTTTCGTGATTGGAATTTAGAGCGCAAAAATGGATTCAGACGCCACAGAATGACAGACATTGGAGATATAATAATGATAAGCCCCTCCCCTGGGCCCTGCCTAAGCTTGTACATTTGTTGATAAAGAGAAGGGCGGAAAGGCACCTTTTGCACTTCGGAGATAATCGTGTTTAATGTTTGGGAGTCTTGCACCCAGGTCGAAATTCCCATAGAACCAAACCCCATAGGAAACCCATAGGTTTATGGGTTTCTATGGGTTTCTATGGGTTTCAATAGGGAAAGTGGAACATGGGTTTCTATGGGTTTCTATGGGACCCATAGAATTTCCCATAGGATTCCCATAGGATTCCCATAGGAATTTCCCATAGAAATTTCGCATAGGAATTCCCCATTGACACTGCCTAAAGAGATATACCAATTAAATTCTCTCATAGAGAAACAATAAATGATAATTCATACTCATATTTTCCTTATCAAACTCTTCAGACAATGCAATAGGGCAAGCAAGGCATTGTCTCTTGTAGAAGAGGGTTAAAGAATGTAATGTATAGCTGAACAATACATTGAGATATATGTATGTGCAGTTAAAATACTTTTCCGTGGTTAGTAAAAATTATTCTATAATATTCATATTGATTTCTGGAATATTAAGTCCCATCTAGGAATTGAAAATGTAGTCAATGAATTGATTATATATTATTTCATTAAAATACACACCATTAAAAGTTAATATGTGTGTTAAACCAATTACAAATATACAGTATAAACATCATATTTTGTTGTATGAATGATATGCATGAGTCTCGCATGAATATGCAAATTTTATATTGGTTTATATGGGTCTGTTGGTTTCTATGGGTCCTATGGGTTAATATGGGTAATATGGGTCATATGGGTTCTATGGGTTTATATGGGTTTCTATAGGTGTGGGTTTCTATGGGTCCTATGGGTTTTTATGGGTCCTATGGGTTTCTATGTCTGTGAGTTTATATGGGTCCTATGGGTTTCTATATGTCCTATGGGTTTCTATGGGTTTTATTTTATGGGTTTCTGTTGGTCCCATAGAAACCCATAGAAACCCATAGGATATTCCTATGGGTTTCCTATGGGTTTCCTATGGGTTTCTATGGGAATTTCGACTTGGGCAGGAAAGACATTTCAACCCTCTTGTATTTTTGATAAATATTCTGCAATTTAGAAATATGTATTCTCTGCAAATTTGGCGCCTCATTGACATGATATGGAGAAGGTTAATATAACATACACGATGGTAAGCCGCACTCAATTGATCAACAAGACAACGACTTACGCCCTTCTCACTCCCTTTCGATGAGATACTTACGGAAAGCATGATGAGCACGGCGACGATCAGGTTGATGACGGAGATGAACGTCTGTAACCTGTCCCCGCCAAACCGCACCTTCAGATATTCGGGTACCGTCGAAACCTGTTCAAACGCGTGAAACAAGTTTATCTTCCTTTATTCGACATAGGTTTTGTCTACAAAGTGTTCAATTATTTCAATATGTATTTTTTTTTTAGCAAATTTATGTCTGCATTTATTCAAAAATTGCTTACAAACAAACGTAACAATTTGCGAGCAGAGTATTGCAAATTGAGAATTTTATAATTGTATGGCAATAAGATTGTTCTGAGTACAAAACAAATTATATGTAGCAGACCGCAGTACGTTCAGTGGTGTAGCCATAACAAATAGCAAACAACAATAACATATGGGTAAATTATTTTATAAAATAGAGTAATACATAGAAATTATTTAATAAAATACAAAAAAACGTTATCCCCCACTCCCTCCCCCTAATAAGTCCAACCACGTTACGCAACTGGTTGTTTTGGAGATAAATATCAAGACTACATGTATATACAACATAATAAAAACTAAAACAAAATCAATATTACTTACGTCTGATGAGAAGTAGACAGGTACAAATACAAATGCGAGAACTAACAGCGCCATCAACGCCTAAATAGAGATTTAAAAAAAGAAAGGACGGAAGAATGATAACATGGTTCATGGATGGTCCACTTTTGTTAGAAAACCATGCATTACATGATAATAAGTATTCAGTTGTATTTAAAATGTAATTGGGGAAAAGTTATACACAATAATAATCACATAAAATTTGTCCTTTACGAATAGATTTTATGAAAATCAAATAGTAATTTAAAGAAGCGTATTCCACTGCCTAAGAGCTAACATTATCACAATTTACAAGATAATAATAATAATAATAATATAGCATTTATAGAGCGGCATGTACATTATCTAGATACCCTATTCAGAACCACATTATTGGTAATCGGGTAAAGTTCAAACCCACACAATTATCATGCGTACCATCTCAAATCCCAGGGGAGCGTACTAGCCCAAGCTCCTCTACTATATTGGGCGCTACCGGCTAATTTAACACCTGACCAAGTACCCATTTATATTTTCTGGGTAGAAAGCAGCAATGTGGATTAAATGATAAGAATTTGTTTCTTCTTCAAATTCCGTATTGAATTAAATTCAAATAACTGTGTTATGGGATCAACATTGTAACAACTAATAATTATGATTTTTGTATTAATCTCTAGGTAGCTCAATGTGTTTGATTTTTCCGTCTCAACGTCTCTTTATATAAATATAATATTAATGCCAGGCTTCTGGCCAACAAGCAGTATATGTAAATGTTGTTTAAGTCTTTGCTATATAACCAGACAGGGTATCGCACCCGGGACCTCGTGTACATGAGACAGACATTGAAACCACTAAAACCACCATGCCCAAGCTACATCAATGAACCCACATAATAAAGGTACTATTGTTAAGTCTTTGCAATGACCTGGCCGGGTATCGCACCCGGGACCTCCTGTGCATGAGACAGACGCTCAAACCACTAAGCCACCATACCCATGTTACATCACTGTATATGTACTCACGTAATATTCATACGATATGACCGCATAGCCCGACACAGACGCCGTTCCAGCGACACCTATAAACGTTGAACTGCCTATATTCGTCACATACAGTGATAGCCCCACCTATAGAAGGGAGATGAAAAGTCAGATAATACAATTCACTTTGAAAATACCGACCATCTCTTACAAAACTATTTGAACATTGATCATATTTGATAGATATACATGTATAATAACGTGGTTAGTTTTCTTTGTTCATATTACAATTATAAGAAAAATTTAACATAATAATGTTGTCACATTAAAAATTAGCATGGCAAAGTTTGTTTTAGATATATTAGTATTACGTTATATTAATTTATTCCATAAAAATGAATACAAAATGTCATTAAAATGTATCTATATTATAGGGGGTATTTTAAAAAAAAGTACTTTAAAATAAAAGTATGATTACCAGCCACCACGACATATCTCTCCCAGCCAGAAAATATCCAGTTGTGTCTTTGCCGCCACCCCATGCTGCCTGTATTGGGAGTTATAATGATAATAATAATAATAATGATAATAATAATAATAATAATGATAATGATGATAATAATAATAATAATAATAGTAATGATAATGATAATGATAATGATAATAATGATAAAAATGATAATAATAATAATAATAATAATAATAATGATAATAATGATAATAATGATAAAAATGATAATAATGATAATAATGATAATGAAAATGATAATGATAATAATAATAATAATGATTATAATAATGTTAATAATAATAAAAAATAATCATCATCATAAAAATCAGTACTGGTAATATGTGCTAAAATAGCACATTCTTTATAAATATGACTCTGAAGGAAGTACAAAGACTATTGAAGCCATTTTGTTGTGTGTGTGATTGTATATACTTTCATTTCTTCCAATTTTTATCCGCCAAACGCTCTTCATTTTTGAATAAATTTGCATAAATTAGTGAAAATAAAAAAATAAAGAAAAACAAAGAAAATTATTCAAACTCTATCTCCTCTCATGTTTATTACTGGATTGAAGCCAAATCTAGCTGATATGTTATCCAACTATATCTCCATGATATGATGAAAGGAAAATATGCATAATATTTGAATAATTAATTAATTATGCGAATTACCAGATTTTCATTTTAAAAAATTGAATTTTTTGAAATATTTTGAAATGTGATAGGGCTATCGAAAAAAGCCATCATCATATTGTGCGATGGTGTGTACCCAACATCCTGTCCAATTTGTAGCCCAATTGAATGATAAATAGTAAAGTTTGTAGGGAAAATGTGTGAAAAAATTACTTTTTACAGAAAATGCATGTAAAGATAACCATTATCCATTGCATGTGTACACTAACGAAATAATGATGTTTGTATGCATTTATAGTTATTTCTCAGGTCTTTTCATGCTGGATTCATGTTGAGAAGACCATAAAGATATGGTATAGCTAAACAAAAACAAAATATCTTTCTTTTTTTTATTTGGATTACCAGTACTACATTCTTAAAGGGATAGTTGAGTTCTGGTAAAGAGAGTACAGTTTTGGTCAAACTAAACTTTAGTAACCCAAACCTGCACCATTACAATACAAACCCATGGTTAAAACTCCACCATGCTCGAAAGATATAACAAATTACAAATGACTAAGTAAAAAGCCTCTTATCATTCAAAAAGAGCCGTTACAATTCAAGAGGGCGCTCTCTACACACTCATCGGTTTCAACCATTTTAGATAAAATATTGTGCATGTGATGTTTTGTTGAAATAGTGATTAAGTAGAGAGATAATCAACAACTATTTCAAAACCTCTTTTGTAATATTTCTTAAAGAGGAAGCATTTTTAATTTTTTTTTAACGGCTGGTTCAAAATTACCGAATAATTGTGGGGCCCCACAAGTATATTACAAATGGTTATATTTATGGATATTTCAGCCATTACTGAACCGATTTTGATCAAATAAAGTTTATTATGTCATTAAAATTGTATGTCCTTTCGAATTTGACACTCAGTTTTTCATTATCTCACCAAAAAAATATTTTGTGTAGCGCCCTCTATACCAAAACTCAACTATCCCTTTAATAACAAAAATGATAATATTCTTTCATCGCAATAACAATGGCGATATCAGTAAAACTGTATACTCAAAATAATGTTGAAGTTTTACATTTTGAATCACACAAACTGACTGTATTTACTAATTACTATCCAACATTTTTAGTCCGGCGAAATTTCTCACGCCCGGACCGGATAATATAGTGAATGAACTTCGTTTCAGTTTGATTTAGATCAGCTGATCGGTCAAGTATACTCGGTGGTAGCCACAGATCTTTACTGAATCAACACCTCTCAGATAAGACATCATAAAAAACAAGACGGCAAACACGCTTCTTATCGTTACAAAACCCTTTTTACTCTGTGTGCCGCACCGGGAAAATATATAGGTTGTATAAAGGAAGGACATTTTCAGAGGTACATGATAATTAAGATATGCTATTTGAACTGATTGTTTGCATGCATGAAACGCCAATATTGAAGATAGATATAAACATATTAAATAGGCCTATAATGTCCGAGCAAAAATGCAAAGTGATATTCACTAACTCATTGCACTCACTTTGTACACGGTTGTCTTGGTTCAGTGGATAATTTAACATCTGAACACTTAAATCGCAAATATCTTTTTAACGAAAGGGACATTTGAAAAATCGAAACCTGTCGCATGCTTTTATTGTTAATACGAATACAACAAGGTATGAGGGAACCGCTAGAATTCCAATTGTATTTTGAGGATTTGGACAATGTTACTAAGTCCCTTTAAGCGCCACCATCCAAGAGACATAACCTTTGTTTCAATCCAGACTGAGAGCACTGATCACTAGACCAGAAAAACACACCTGTAGTTCAAATTATGTTGGAGAACTTCCAATTTATTGATAACGTAATTGCTATTATTTTAATGTAATTCTGCGTATTTTGTATTGTATTTTCTTTTACATTCATGGATATGTTGCGGTGTTTGTTTACTTCATTGTAAAACAAAAAATGTGTGATTGTGAAAAGGGATATCAAATTCAAATTCAATTCCAATTAAAGAAATTATAAAATCAACTCTTTTTAAAACACCCTTTTCCCTTTACAATGTCAGGAGCCTATGAACCAGAAATTGGAACATTAAATATCTAACCCTGTATAGCAAGTGTTGTTGTTTTTTAGTTTAAGGAAACGTTTTATTTCGTTCAACTAAAGCATGAAATAGCTTCATCTTGAACCTCGAAACTAGACATGACAAGTGCAACATGCACATTTATAATATTTGGTATGAATTAACCTCATTCTGGTCACATTTATTTCAGCCGTAAGCGGACAAGTTAAGCCTTTTTCCACCGTGAAAACATTTATTATCATATTACATATATATATGTATTAATGTGCATACGATTTGTAATTAAGCATTTTTTTTAAAGGTATTTCATTCGTGAATCCTATATCAGCTGTTCATGCCATAAATATGGACATTGGGGTAGGGGGTGGATGGTTGGGTGACAAAACAATATTTTCTAAACCGATTGTCTACATTAGATTATATCATTTGACAAAATGTTGCAGCGGCACACGAGACGTCGTGATCTTTTAGATTCCTAGTTGACCATACATTGCGAGACAAACGAATATCACTAGCGATATTATTTCCGATAATATTTTCTATATTGTGAGAAACATTACACCTGTAACATGTATATAATGTCATTTATGTAATTATTCTTCGATCCGAATAATATATTTATATTGATGTTGATTCTTGTTTTGTAACAGGGAGAACTTCATTTCTAGGCTGTAAATTAAAAAGGTTATCACTTGGCCATAGTTTATGATGCTCACAGCATGTTACTGGTACGTGCAATTGCGCCAAACAAACATACATAAATTTGGGGCGTCCAACCTTTGAGTTTTGAGTTTTTAACAATGCCACTTGAAAATTCTTGGCCTGCCAGGGGCTACCAGCTAGGATTTATCTACCGCCCATTGCCATAAAATATATAAGTACACATCAGTGTCCCTTTATTTAACGACAAATATTTAAGTGACCAAATACGTTATCAGATGAACAGTCATGAACTTAGTTTGTTATCGCCCCATTTCAAACACTACGTTCGGAAGCCTCATTTTTGTTTTCAATATTTGATAGGGTACGGTCAACAATGTCCTTTATCATGTTTATTGGTTGTTGTCGTTATTTGAATTGCAGTATATAATTACTCCTGTTGGATATCAATATTATTCGGTCAAATGAAATATGATGCACTTTAACAATGCGTATGCAGTCAAATTAAGTGATTTTATTACTTTATGATAATTTGTTATTATAAAATATTTCCAGAATAATTCACATAATTTTAACAAATCCGTTTTGCATATTTTGCTTCATTAATTATGTCTGGCATAAATTTTAAAACGTTACGATTAAGCATTAGGGGTATAATAATAATAGTATTAAGCGCTATGATACTGTACTCATGTCAATATTGCTATATCTAATAAACGTTATTAATGTCACCTGTATTATTAAGATTATAATTAGAAGTAGTAGTTGGATTAGTTGTAGTAGTAGTAGCAGTAGTAGTAGTAGTAGTAGTAGTAGTAGTAGTAGTAGTAGTAGTAGTAGTAGTAGTAGTAGTAGTAGTAGTAGTAGTAGTAGCAGTAGCAGTAGCAGTAGTAGTAGTAGTAGTAGTAGTAGTAGTAGTAGTAGTAGTAGTAGTAGTAGTAGTAGTAGTAGTAGTAGTAGTAGTAGTAGTAGTAGTAGTAGTAGTAGTACCTAGTCCCCAACTAGGGTTAGCTGGGTAAGCCTTTAATATAGTTCTCACTAATTTAACCCTGGTTACCAACTAAAAGTTAGCCACGTCATCTAAAACAGACTTGGCATACAACTAAGCTAGTGGACTCTTATGAATATGGGCCCTGTTCTTTCAGGACTACCGATTTTATATAACCCAGGGTTAATGTAATCCACTCTATAGAATTCGAGCTATTATCATTACTTTGTTGCGTTTTTGTTTAGTGTCATCATTATTTAAGGCGTGGTTGTGTTTGTGCATAAATCATATTTATATTGTTCTTGTCTTCGAAATGATAATGCAATTAATAGCCTTTGCTTCCTCGTTTGGTTTGAAAGCGATAATATAATGTCATCAGCATTCGCAGCGCATCTTCGTTTAACTCCTAACACACCAACCGCACTACAACTCTATAAGCATTACGTGTGTGTTACGGTGCGAATTCGCACTATCGGGACTGTGTGAGCTCACCATGTACCCCTTCCAACAATCCTATATGGACTTTAAACTGTTTGACAACTCGTTAAAGTTGTAAATTGATACGTTGAAAGTAGTGATTTTGCCGCCTCATGCCTCGTACGATTATTTGCTGGCGCCTTTGAGTGACCGGGACAACAAAACAATTTCGATGCGTAATAAATGTATTCACCTGGACATGCTAATTATATACAAGTTTATAATAACAATTATAATGAAGAGCTTAATTCCAAAAGGCGCTAAATCCAATTGACAAGTGGATTTAGCGCTTTTTGGAAATAACAATTCCAATCTTTGGAGAAAAGCCGGTTTCTTTGTCCAACTTTGTACACATGCATATGGGAATATAAAAATGGAACGCTCCATACTTTGATTATGATTGTATAATTTGTCGATCCTAAAATTTGGATTTCAAGACAACTATGTAGCTTATTAATTTACTGATATCGTTAGCTCAATTTTTTATGGAAAGTGGATTTAGCGCCTTTTGGAAATAAGCTCTTCATTAATAGCCAAACAAAAAAGAGTTAACCATATCATGAGAAAAGAAGAAGGTATATAAATAGGCATGATTGTGTGTGCATTCCTTATGTATGGTACTGGTATAAATGGTAATATCTTTACATCATACTTTATTTGTTAATAATTTGTTATATAACCAAGCACTCGTTATCAGCTTTGTATGAATTCTCATCATACCTTTTCAAAATGACCCCAAATTTGGAAAGGGATTTTGTAGTTTATATATAGAGTACATTCTAATGCTGATGGCATGGCGTTTAATAATCTAGGATTTGAAAAGGAGTAGTCATTCTGATGACTTGTAGAAATGTGGTGTGTGAAAATGTATTTAAAAAACATTTCTACAGATTAACTTTTTATAATTTTAATTATAAAAGGTTTTGGGACAATCAAATAAAAACAGAGGCAAGCAACAAGCTTATAACACAATTATTGTTGGTTAGGTGCAAATTACCATCTTGAACGGTATAATGTACGTTCAAATAATATGAGGCAACTGTAAACAAAGTTTATTCCGAAGCAATTGGTCAAAATAGAGGTCATTTGGGGGACCTAAATCTTTCCTATTTAGAGACCATCACAACAAACAGTTCGAGATACTGCAGCGCAAAAGAATTGAATTTAATTTGTTTAAATCACAAAATGATGCATGGATACTTGTTAATGAGTATTTGATGGACAATTCCTAGGCCCCGCTATCATGAATACTATTTAACAGAACTATATTGAAATATTGAGTGGGCTACCCTCGTGAAATAACATAATTGGGATGAATAAATAATTCACAAGTGAAAATTATATTTGACATTGGCTCTTCGCTCGATTATCAATATTTGCAGGCTACTCGAGGAAAACTTGAAGTGACACAACACAATTGTAACGTTACAGAGATGAATGCACGTTTTTTTCCTCAGATCAAAATTATGTTTCTTACATAAGATACGGTATGAAAAACTGCTTTCTCTCTCTCCCACCTACGCCAATTTTTCACAAATGGTTCAAGTAGGGACACATATTATCATAAAGTATAATATAATGAATGATATAGAGACAACTGCATCCCTTGTCACACCCTTCCCCCTCCCCTTTCCCTCACCCACCGCAGCCAATTAAAAACTGGTTCAAGTAAGGACACACCTCGTACAGTAAGATAGGGACAACTGCCCCCTTGTGACACACACCCCTCCCCCACCTACTATATGACGCTAATTAAAAACCTGGTACAGGTAGGGACACGCCTCATAAAGTAAGATAACGGGCGGTAGGGACGCAAATACAATTCAGAACAACGCCTCGTTTACACCCGGCCTACATATCATTAGTCTGTTCTATAAAGCAAACATGCAGAGAGTATTACGAAGATGCTCAAAAAAGGGAGATGATGAGCTCAAAGTTTGATTTTTTTTTTTCTTCCCTGGCCCAAACGAGTAAGGAGCAGGGTCCGTGCGTCCATTTATTACGTGCAGGTGGATTAAACAAAATCATCTTCACCAGTGGGTGTAGCGTGGTCGGACTGATTGGGGGGGGGGGGGGGGCACTCGAATGATTTGGAGCACACCTTATGTATTTCTTTATTTTTTTAGACAAGTGCTCTCATTATGTTTCATTGTTTTGTTTTCCTCAAATTATTTGGGGGTGATGGGGGCACGTGCCACCCGGTGCCGCCCCCCCCCCCCCCCCCCCCCTGTAGCTACACCCCGTAACATGTGGTCCTCACATGATACCGTATTCTATTAATTGACATAAGGTAATGCAACAAATCATACACGCATTCACCGTCACATTTTCTTATACGCAATAAATTATGCAATTCAACATTTTAAAGGTGAGGGGTAACTTTGTGGCTATGAGTACGTGCACAAATATAGGTTTTCCCATTCATTTTAACACTTTTGTCATTCAATTTCATTAATTTGTCATTCAAATTCGTCCCAAGGAACCACCAGAGCGGAAATCTTAACTTCAATTTCGTCAATGATCAATCTAATTCATCATTTGTCAATCAATTTCAAACACTTCGCATTCAAAATCGTCAATTGCCGGCATTGAAATTCGTCTCCGCCGCGGAGCGAGTGGTAAATGTTAAGATCAAATTCGCCTTTGTTCAACCAATTTCGTGATTTTGTCATTCAAATTCGTCACATGGTATAGCCTTATATGCCTGTCTCTGTCATGACTATGTAGATGGTATAGGTGGTTAGATTGGTATGTATGTGCGTGTGTGTGTATGTGTGTGTGCGTGTATGTGTGTACATATTATTCAATATCGTTTTCTATTATTTCTTTGTATGTCTTGAAAAAGAATTCAATGCAATTTTTTGTAAACGTGCTTGTGTGCGTGTGGGTGTGCATGTGTGCAAATGTATGTGTGTTTGTGAGTGTGTGCGTGGGTTTTTGTGCGTGTGAGTTTGTTTTCGAGTGTATACATGTGTATGTTACCCCCTACATGATTAATGTTACAATTAACAATAACATGAAGACGATATAAAACAGAAAATTACATACATGGGACGAATTTGAATCGAGTTTTAATGAAATTGATTGCCAATTGACGAAATTGCTTTCGCTTTTATGTGTTCAGCAACTGTGACCGACGAATTTGATTTGCAATTGACGAAAATGTGTGCCTAATGACTAAATTGTGTGGTCTTTTTTGTTAAATTGATCGACGAAAGACGAAATTGAAGTTAGGATTTCCGCTCTGGTGGTTCCTCGGGACGAATTTGAATGACAAATTAATGAAATTGAATGACACAAGTGTTAAAATGGATGGGAAAACCTATATTACAGTTCGGAAGGGCGAGATGTGTACCAGTTTGATTGTATGTCTGATTCACAGCAGACTGCGAAAATGTCATGGTAAATTTATAATTCCGGCTAATAGCGTAAATACAAGAAAAGGGATATAACAAGAACAGTAGCTAATAGGAGGAGCATTACTTATTTTAACGCTATCATTAACAAAATAAGTTCATGCCTTGATTATTTTTGGCAAAACGTTTCTTATTATAAGGCAATTTAACATAATGTCACGTACAACTACTAATACGGTATTGCATCCCCGATCTGACCAGTAGTGCAAATGTCGTCTGACAATCATATCAATTATGTTCATTATAATAAGTTTTTTTTTTTTTAAATACGACATGAGTTAAATTAATGGACTGCATGTACATCGATGACCCAGTCTACATACATAATTACAATTAAACTTACATGTATGTTGCTGTATAGATATGATACATTTATATCAATATAGCAGAAGGGGACAATGATAAATTGACTAAAACGGCTATTATGTTTTACTCCACCCATGATAAGAAAATCGAATATTTCTTTATCATCATTACAACGTTAAGTCCACTGCCTACGTTTATGTTTGCTCATTAAAAATTATCGGCATAATTAAGTTATGATATTAGGTCAATTTGAGATTTTGTATAATCAAACAGATAAGCCGGTATATTTATAAAAGATTCCATCGCGGCAGGGGATCGGGCGTAACGATTAGTTGCCCATAATCACTGTCTGTATCTATACTGTGTTGTGTTTTATGAGTCTGGCTAATCTACGCAAACATTTTCGGTGAGTACTGACTTTTATTTCACATCTTGCATATTTGTTTCTAGATCGATTGTAAAAGTTACTTTGTCAGGTCAATGAACAGTGTCAAGAAAGATAACAGATATTTGGTTTATCTTGGAACGAACTGGGGCACGAGAGTATATGCACAGGGCATGCCGCAGAAAATGCCGGCATGGTACAAAGAAAATATCAGACTAAGTACAGAAGCCATGACGTCATACACATCTTTTTTTAGAATTTTCAAATTTGAACTTCATTTTCCGAAAGAGTATCAAACATATTGTCCAAATACCGAAAATCAATTGAATATGTTAAGTATTGGCTGAGATATGCCCATCCAAATGAATTTTTTGTCAATAGGCAATCAGTGTTATAGTGCTCTGGTTCATAACTTTATGAACCAAAGCACTATAACACTGATTGCCCATTGAAGTAAAATTAATTTGGATGGGCATATCTCAGCCAATACTTAACATATTCAATTGATTTTCGGTATTTGGATATTATTTTTGACGCTCTTTCGGGAAAATGAAGTTCAAATTTGAAAATTCTAACAAAAATATGCTCATGACGTCATAGATGACATCACACTTCACCACTATATACAGATTATAATTAGGGAAGCAAAAGAATCCAGAGGGGCAGCGTATAACATACATTATTATACACAAAAAAAGCAATGAGTGTTCCTGATTCCCATACGAGAATGTAACATAAATGTGACACATACCAAAGGAATAACTGATAAAGAATAAATAAATAATCACGCATAATCCATATTAAAGTGATAGTTGAGTTTTGGTATAGAGGGCGCTACACAAAATAATTTTTTTGTGAGATAATGAAAAACTAAGTGTCACAATCGAAAGAGCATACAATTTTAATGGCAGAATAAACTTTATTTGATCAAAATCGGTTCAGAAATGGCTGAAATATCCATAAACATAACCATTCGTAATAATTGTGGGGCCCCACAATTATTCGATAATTTTGAACCAGCCGTTAACAAATTTAACAAATGTTTCCTCTTTTCAAAAATGTACAAAAGAGGTTTTTAAATAGTTGTTGATTATCTCTCTATCTAACTATTTCAACGAAATGTCACCTGCACAATATTTTGTTTAAAATGGTTGAAACCGATGAGTGTTTAGAGAGCGCCCTCTTGAGTTTTAATGGCTCTTTTTGAATGATAACAGGATTTTTACTTAGTCATGTGTAATGTGTTATTCCTTTCGAGCATAGTGGAGTTATAACGTTTGTAATGTAATGGTGCAGGTTTGGGTCACTAAAATTCCGTTTGACCAACACTGTACTCTCTTTACCACAACTCAACTATCCCTTTAATTAAAACTAATGGAATGAGCTTTTTTGTTTCAATTGTGTACACCTACTAGGGTATTTTTTTTATAACACAAAATAATCCTGTCTAATAATTCTCCGCCATTTAATAAAATCATTACATATTTTTGTTGTATTATTTGATTATTTTACTACCGCTTAAAGGGAAATAGTATACTTGGTTGACATGTGCAAAAACTGACGAAGGGTTGATAACATATATTTCTTTTATCTGATATATGTCTTATAAGTGAAGTGTGAAAATTCCATAGGAAAGGAATGACATATGACCGAGTAATGAGCGAAAATGCTAAGTAATGTTTGATAACTCACTGCCCTCGCCCTAACTTTGTACATAATAGAATGTCTCTCATGTCGCTTTCAAATCTGGACACTTCAATCATAAATATCTTTATAACGAAAGAGGAAAAACCTGTTCATTTTTTCGTTGATACGAATACAACAAGGTATATGAGAACCACTACCAATAAGTTTTTTGGATTTTAACAATTTTTCTAGATTCATTTGCTTAAATTGACCAAAGTGATAGGTTTTACATACAATTTGCAACAAAACTCTTTAATTTTGTTATTTATCATTCAAATTCGTCAAAATATGTACAAATCGGTACTTGATAATTTACGTCAATATCCTTTCATTATTATGCTTTGTCTATGTGTGCTGTATGTCTATGTTTGTTTGTGTTTTGCCTATGATTGATTTGTGTCTCGCAAATTCATAAAATTTTATTCTTTTTAACAGTTATCATATCATTTTTAATAACGTTTGATATTGTTAATGTATCAGTATACACATCACAACTCTCCCAACACAAATGTATTGTATGTATGAATCAATCAATCTTTTAATCATACTTGTAAGGTATAGTAGGTAGCACCTTTTGTGTATTGCAATATCAAAATGAACTGTTTAGTGCAGTTTATTTGTTTAGAAACAATTAGTCATCGATTGTGAAATGACCTATATGTTTTCCCCATCCATGCATGTTCACAATATCGTCGAGCAAATTCATACAATGCTTACTTCAATTTCGTCCCGATAAGTCAGAAATTCGCAATTGCTACATTCAAGTTAGTCATTTGCCATTCTAATTGATCAATGATCATTCAAATTCAATAATTGGCTCAATCTATTTGTCAATTTGCAATGGAATCCGTCCCGACTGGTAATAAAACGAACAATGTGAAGTTCGAATTCGCCATTGATCCTTCGATTTAAAAACTCTGTCGTTTAAGTTCGTCATATCTGGTTGTTTTGATTCATATCTATATGTTCCCATTATAGAGCACGTATATACCGAGGAATAGAACAACCGAATCGCGAACAACACAAATATCACAACATTAAATCGAATATCGAAATTTTATGGATGAAATTTAACATTTAATCGAATTCAATACACACAAAATATATATTTACATAATACATTATTTTAATCAGCTTATCGCCTTATTAAAATTAAACATCCGTGTTTTTTTTAAAGAAACCATAGGAATAACTAAAAACTATGAGATACAAAGAGCGTAATTCCAAAATGTGCTAAATCCATTTTTGTTTGTATCAACATTGAATAATTGATATATGAGTACAATAAGTAATCACGTTACTAGCTACAAATCAACATGTTAAGACAAAATAATACGCAATCGAACCAAAACATGGAACAATTTATTAGTGTTCATGTTCCCG